>SNQJ01S0141035.1:0-20214 GCA_010110895.2 Picea sitchensis
CAATTCCTCCGAAGTGATTACCTACCGAATAAGTCTTAAAATGGTGGTGACCGCTTGCTGCCGGTTAACACTTCCACTTACGCTATCCTTCCACTATACTTGATCAATGGTTGAGAATGCTCCTGAATTAGATCAACGATACGCGTTAACTTTGGCCTTCAACACTTCAGGTGATTTCTCCTTCATTGTATTTTAATCTTCCGGAGTTCATTTCGTCGAAGTAGATCAGATGGTTGGATGTTATTTACACGATGAATGGTTCTCATTCATTTCATAACTTTGGGACTTCGGGTATTTGTTGGTGGTGAAACTCCCAAAGTACAAACTCTCGGAGTGATGTAACTTGTTGACATCACTTGTTGACGTGGCACTCCTCATGTGGCACATGTTATTCTCCTAGATCTAATGGTCCTTCTTTAACTCGAAAAGGATTAACTTAATCCAACGACTATCAAGAATTCAAGTATTTGGGATTTGAGGCCTTTGCCTAGCTTATCCTATCCTTCTACTTTCCTTGATCTGACGGTCAGGATATTTCTCGAAGTGTTCTTTAGATCGGACGATCCTCATTTACTTCAGGACTTCGGGGCTCCAGCCTTTGTCTTTCTTACTTCTCATTTACCTGAAGTGAGATTAATCGAAGTGTAACTTCCTCACAACTCTTAACCCAAAATGAATGTTTTTCGTTGATCCTGATTTTAGATCGACAGATCGATCTGTCTGTGATGTTGTTTTTATTTGGTTTAAATCCAACGACTCTTCTTTTTACAAAAAATTACCTACGATCGGATGGCTCATGTTTACTTCAGAACTTTGGCTTTGGCTAAAATTCCTTCATGCACATTTCCTTCGGTCGATTTTACCTAAAGTGGTCAAAGTCGGGTTGACCATGTGTATGTCACTTCCATGATCTATGGTTCATGAATTACTCTATCCTTACACTCAACTTGATCCAACAGTTTTTTTGGATTGCGGAATCGTAACTTGCGTGTGTTTTAGTCCGTGTCCCAAACTCCACAATTTTAAGTTGTGCGATTGTTGTTGGATCAACCACAGTTGTCGATCTTTGAGTCGATGAGATTTGACGATCTGGACTACTTATGGGATTGGAAATAACATGTAGTTTAATTCTCCCTTCGCGCTCTGTAATCAATCCCTTCCCTTGATCTCGCGCTTGCGTATCCAACAATCATGGTTTGTCCTGTGGGGATTTCGATCCCGATCATGTTTCTACACTGTGCTTTCCCTTCTGAGCTTCATGTGCATCATTGACTATTGACATCAATGAAAATATTTCCAATAGGAAAAAACTTAGGTTGGTGAGGAAAGGGTACATGAGACAACAAGGGGGGAAAAACCCTCACAAGAAAAAAGAACCACAACGCAGATGGAGGAAACACATAAAAATATGAAGTACACTAGGGTGGACCCAATCATCACCTTGGAAGAGGATGATTCTGAGTTCGTGGAAAACAATGTCTAGGATAGGGGGAAGGGGTGGTCTATTTTGCAGAAGAACAAAGAGAAGAGATCATGGCCAAACTCATAAAAGTCCATGAAACTCTACAACAGTTACAAATTCATGCATTACCGTAGGCCACAACACAACAGCATGAAAAGACACAATGACCCCCGATGTAGAAAGAAAGAGATGAGGCAGTTCAGATAGTAGTATAGGGAAGGGATACATTCACGATAACACATCATATGGTCATAATTGTTCAAGAGACAGTGAAAAAAACCACGGGGGACATTGACCACTTTGAGGTAGTCATGGCACAAATACCCACAAAATAACTATGTGGACTCCAATATAGTATAATGGAGGAAGTATAATCCAGAGCCCATGTGGATGCCACCAACTTGGATATTGATAGGGGGTCATAGAGATGTTACTGATCACTTGTGACTAGTTGACCTTAGAGAAGGAGGAGGAAAAATAATGCGTTGACAAACTAGATCAGGGGCTAACAACACTATACGATCACATTCTAGATAACACACAAGCACCGGATAGGAGCGCAGATGAAAAGATAAATATCATTGCACAGACGGTTGAAGGATATAGGTAGGAGATAGAGGATATGAAATAAAAACTTAATCCTATGAATCCTCCCGAGGTTCGATAACAAAGAGAACAACAAGCGACACTCTAGATATAGGAAATGGCAAGAGAAGAAAAGGAAGTCACAACACTGTTTGACATAACTACACAAATTTGGACCACTTTGGAAGAGGATGAAAAGGTCCAACTGTTGGACCAACAAGAGGAGAATATAAATGCTGCCATGTAGGATTTGAATCAGTGACATAAAACCATGAGAATTATCAGCACTTGAAGGGCACCTAGGAGATGAAGACCTTGTAGACAGAGTTAAAGACAATGTAGATTAATAATCAAGAAATAAAATCTAGTTGGATCCCCTTCAAGAACAAGCAACATTGATAATTTTGGAGCTGGAGGAAGAGAAGAAAAGGATGGTGTAGACACATTCAGAAAGCGCAACATTGCTACAAGAAAATATAACAATACATATGATCGAGGCACTAATAGATAAATCCACGCTGGTGAAAGAAAAAGGGAAGGAACTAGTAGATAAGTTCCAGATCTTGGAGAAGGTTTTACATGGAGCACACGCCACCTGAGTGGCTCGGGATGAGACACATGTCATTGTTGGGGGCCTGTTGTTGCATGAGTATTTTGGGAAGAAGGATATATTTTGGGTGCATACCTAATTTTGAGGAAAATATCCATTTTTGGAGCGTGTGTATTAGGAGGAAGAAAAGAAGCATGCAAAAAAAGAAGGAAAAGTAGCATGCAAGAGGAGAAGCAATGTGGAACACATGCAGACATGCCTAACTATGCTAGGGTTAAGGTTTTTGAAAAATATTGTAACGACTATAAGCCTATAAAGTAGTATAAATAAGGACCTTGGAGGTCTGGGTTGAGGTCAGTCAGTTGATTATTGAGAGTTAGTTGGGTGGGAAGCTATTGATTGTAATAAGTTTTGTGGTAGAGTTAAATAAGCTAGTCTTTGAGGCTTAGGTCATAGGCTGAGGAGTCTAGTGTGATCTAGTCAGCCTCCTAGAGGGTACTTACCCTCATTTTGATTGTAATATTGAAGATGTAATGCGCACAATACAAATTTTCCAGTAGAATAAATAAAAGAGCAGAGAATGTTATGAGGAAAATCTCTCTATGGCTAGGGAAAACCACAATAAATGGAAATGAATGAAGAAATCAAATCTAATATCAAGTACTCTATATAAAAAAATATGTTTACCATACAATATAAGAGGCCTACCTCGTCCATACATTCGATGAAGTCCATCATTGAGCACTTGATTCAAAGTAATATACTTGCAAATAGTCCTCAACAACCAAGTAATGCAAGCATATGCTGATAATATATGATTTTAGCACATTCAATAGCATAATCCATCAACATTCATAACAAATATGCCCATGGAATAATAATTCAAATATTTGTAAGATATTAATTGGATGAGAAAAAAGTATTTCTATTAATATATAATTAGAAGAAGTGATTGAGTTACAAACTTCCATGTTGGCACGGTTTGTAATCGAGAAGCTAAGTTCCTTCCAGTTGGGCCTCCACCACTTCAATCCTCCACCAAAGGTAATATCATATAAGAGAGAAAATGTTTTTCTCAATCAATAAGGAAGAGCTTGGGGGCTAAACAATGTGTTCAGACTTAAAGGACAAAGGGATGCAAACTCAATGTGAAGTGAATAATTTCTCTAGAGCAACTTTGCTCTCAATGTTGAATTATTTCTCCTCTTTTCCATAGCTCATATTTGGCCCATTTATAGCCTTCAAATGGAACTGAAGGGTCGAGTCGAAATGTTTCCAGTATATGGAAGGCCAAGGATCATTGATCTCATGACGTGACATGGAAACTTGACACCATTTTTCAATTTTGGGCACATTTACCAATGTACGTGGGATGTAGTGGTGCAACCTTCATATAGGCATGTTGTATAGTAGGCAAGGTGTGTATATGTGGAAATATTATATTTTTAGCTCTAAGATTTGCAAAAATGGGACTTCAAGTCTGCATAGGGAAATGGAAAAAGGCCTTCTATGAAGATTGCATGGGGTGAGACAAATCTTGCTATAATAGATGGCCCCTAATGTGTGAGGTTAGAGGAGTATCTGCGATGGCCAAAATACATTATAAAAACCCATAAGTGGAGTAATGGGGATCCAACTGGAAGAACTAGTTGCTCATTACAATCTGTACTGACTTTGCATAGATGGTTGCCAATTTGAATTACACTGTAGATCCATGTGAAAATATACCAAACAACTGTCCATGGCCATGAAGATGAAAATACAAATGCAGTTACATGCCGAAGGATATCATAGTCATGAACAAGGCCTAGTAAAATCAGTCTCAAAATCAATATGAAGATATCTATATATAATGGAGTACAATCTGATATCCCATGATCAATGAAGTCACACAGGTACTGGTCCAATGAAAGGGTAGGAACAACTCAGGAAAGTTGTGGCTACAAACATATGTCTTCAAGTCTTCAACATAGTCTGCCAAAGGTGCAAGTTTGCATCGTGTGAATGAATGAGTTGAGGTCAAACATAATGAGAATTTGTTTGATTACCGGTCATTGAGGTATACTGTTAATAAACGTGAGACATCCTATCGATGATTAAAGTAGGTATCAAGGCACCGAGTAAATTATTACAAGTGTTAATAGAGGAGTCAAGGTTGAACACTTGAAGAATCCATCAATCAAGAGACATTGATGTATTCCCAACTGTTGATGGCGAGAGAACGTGCCACTAATGAATGAAAGCCTCTAGGTACTCATAGGACTCTAGTTATCATTTCCAGAATAGATGAGTTGAAGTCGATGGAAGGAGACCCACTGAAAGGAGAGAATTAAGGCATCTTTTACATTCAAAATGAGGTATAAAGTAGGAGCTTGATGATTTGGAGGAAATCGAATGAAGAATATGTTCACGAACCAATGACCCTGTGCGTATTTTGTGTGTGACAAGTGCAAGCGGTACACAAAAAAGACCCTTTGAATAGAAGGCAATGAGGAAAAAGTGCTGACAAAGGCGAGGAAACCACCAATAAGGATAATGGAATCCAAGAAACTGCATGAATCCCAATGTGTGAATATATGTATTGCCGTCGAACACAAGGGGAACCACCCAGTCAACGACTAATGATGAAATGTTGACTGTTGGGTTAAAGTTTATCTACCAATGATGAAATTAGGACCAATGTGTGCAATAGGACTACAACTTCATGTGATTCTGAGACAAACTAAGGGTATGGACGACATGAAAAGTCAAGAGTTATGAGGAATGGCCAACACAGGTTGATAGACATCCTTTGAATAAGAGCATGAGACATATGGAAGACTCTGGGAGCATAGAATCAATGATGAAACCATGAGATGTAGGAGGCATCAATCAAACTGTCCATAGGGACTGGAAGAGTAACCAGTCGGGGGAGTTAAATCTCTGTAATGAGCTCAGCTTCCAAAGGCCATGCTAAACCCAAAATTATGATGACAAGTGGACTCAACAATTTTTTGCTATGTTCAAAGTTGACACGACTATTGCCAATATAAGATAATACTCCCTTCCTGCCTGAATTTTTTTGTTTTTTCATAGTCAAATGAGTGATATTATATAGAGGAGGAAACAAGTGTCGTAAGTATGAAAAAATAGTTCCAACAGTGGAACATACCTATGCTCAATTCAAGGAGGTGCATGCGAGAGATGGACACTCGGGGGAATGTTCCCTCCTAGGTATAAGGTGTCAAATTGAAAAGGATATAAATGAGGCTCTGCTTGGTTGAGGATGCAAATCTATTGAGGCAAATGGTTTATAACGCAAAGAAAGAACTGACAGTAGGCTCAATACTACAAGCAAGGTCATGAGATGCAATCACAACTTAACGCCAAAAAATGTCCTTTTTCACAATCTTAGTCTACATGGTTTGAAAAAGGGATAAAATTGTACCAAATAGATTCCCTTTCAAATCCAATTTATGAGTGTGAAAGAGACAAGTTCACTCAGCAATATTTTCTCTTTTTGAAAACGAGTCGGAAAAGAGATTAAATAAGACTCACGACCTTTCAAATCCAATTTAACAAGTGTGAAAGAGACAAGTTCACTCAGAAATATTTTTTTCTTTTTTAGATGACTCGGAAAATACATTAAATCATAATCGCTTGGGATTTTCTAGGCGACATGTCACAGGGGAGGCCAAGGCTCATGTGATGGAATTCTGTGAAATGTTAGTATCTTACGAATAACCAACACAAGATTGGGAAAACCCAAATCTCTCCAAGTCGAGGAGGATAAAGTGCTAGCGGAGGTTATTGTCTCCATGATATATCAGATAATGTCTCTTACTTGAAAGGACATAGGAGGAGGCATTAGATACCCCACAAGACCATCCCAATCAAAGGGAGCTTCTCCAGGACTTGGAGGGAGAGTACTTGGGGAGAGTAAAACTCTCTCTTGTTCAGAAGGTGCAGTATCATAAATGATAATGACATGGTTGAAGGATGCATCACCCTCCAAAAGGAGAGTTGGATTGACCAGAGATTTCACTGGTTCAACCACTTCTTCAACTCCGGGTTGAAAAGTATGCGTGGAAATAGGGCCATTAGACACACCACCCTTGACAATGGGGGTGTGGTCAGGAGAGGGTTGCATCGACATGAATATTGTTTCAATCAAAGGAGAAACAAGGTATGGGGAAATCGCAGACACCTCAAAACCCAAAGGGGCCCCAAGTGAGAACCATGCTTCTGGTATCCCGACAGTAGCAGGACACAAACAAGTAAGGTTATTTCCTTCGCAAGTCCTGCAAATGAATTTAGGATTACATCTGACACGTCTAGGCTTCTCAATCATATGAATGCCCCCAACATAATTTATAATGGTTGGCGACATTCTCCTAGCGTGAATGATAGAGGCTAGAGGTTCATCCCCCACATGATGTACAAAGGTTGGAGATGTGATATCTATATGACTCGTGGTGACTAGAGTGATTCCCCTAGTATGACTAGCAGCGACTGGTAGCGGGCCTTCAACATGACTTGCATAGGTATTCGACCAATCTCTAGCATGACTAGAAGTGGTTGGTAATGGAGCTCTAGTATGACTGCTAGTGACTGGACTAGTAGTGGTGGTGAGTTGTGGTGTTTGATACCAAGGTCATGATAAATATTGGTTTTGAGACATTGCAGACCAGGAAGGGTCCTGGTCTACACCTTGTCCCTGTCTGGAAAGGTAGTATCCTCCACCTAATTTATCCATAGATGTTTGTACGAGCATCATCATTGAAGAAGATGTTTGCGAAGAGACAAAAGTATGATAAGGATTATTCAAGTGAGGATATAGGTTGCCCCCATGTGAAGGGTTTCCGTGAAGAGGGTAGCCCGAACTGTAAAACTGATTCCCCCCATATGAAAGACCCAATATTATATATGGACCCACCATAGGAAAAGTGTTTGTAGGAACTAGCATGGTGAACGAAGGATACATGGATGGGGTGTAATAAGTAGGATAACCTTCCATTTGAGTATTGACTCCTAAGAAAACATGACTAGGACTGGATCTGTAAGAGGGGAGGTTCCAAATACCTACAATGAGAGTTGGTTGAGGGATAAGAATCTTCTCAAATGAAGACACATATAGCGGAGCCATTGTGCCCCCGGATGTAAGTATAGGAATATTAAGAGGGAAATGATTAGAGACCCAAGGCATGGACTGAGTGTTATAATTCTGCATACCATTATGAAAATAGGATAGATTCATCCCCATGAAATGAGTGAACATTATGGGGGGGGGTAGTGGTAAAGGAGGGATCTACATGACCTCCACTATCCATGATAATGACAACTCAAAGAACGATATGAAATCTCAAAGGTCTACTAATACTCAAAGAGAACACCAAAAATAATCAAACGACCAATATGCACACAAACATGATAAAGTGGTTGAAAGGGGTTTCCCTCCCTAAAGTAGGTATGCCTCACCCAAGAGGGGCCTAGGACTCCCTGCTAAACATTAGAGGTATCATAATCAGTTATAAGGGCCCTGGTGGGATTAACAACCAGTCAGTCAGATCCCCCCGGAGAGGTAATCCTCCATAAAGGCTATGTGTTGTCCGACCCTTATCTGACCCAGGGTACCTGTAGAATAAACCCTTCAAGTAACCTATGTGGTACCTGATTGAAGCAACTAATAAACCAAAATATAAACGATGCATAGGAGAACAGTCGTAATTCAGGTCCACTGTATGGACAGGGTAGTGTTATCAGACTAATCGGTAGGTGCAGACACTAATAGATCTCCCTAGATCCACCTGGATCTAGAAAAAAATAAGACAGGACATGATTCTTTCCCTAAGTTATGACTATTGAATTAGCTAGTAAGGAGGAACAAGTGACATACCTTTGTATCGCTTCCTAGGGTCTCTGTTGTTCCCGCTTCACTCTGGTTCTCTCGTGAGGTCAAGACCAAGAAAACACAAACCAACCAAAGTGAAGATAGCAAAATATATTCAATCATCAACTTATGTGTATGATAAAGGAATTACATAATAAAGTAAGAATGAATTTGTGGGAAAAGGACATGCCACTGTATCATATTAATCAAAAGTAGAAGATACAACCTAATTTCCTTGATGTCGCAAGCTTCCTTTCGGTGACTCTTGGTTCCAACACACACACTTGCTCGAACCTTTCATGAAGAAGATCCAATTCCTCTTGATATACTTGCTAGAGTCTCCAAGCTCCTGTTCAAGCTAGGTTCTTCACACAATTCCTTCACCAATTCTCCAATTAATCTCGCTTAACCTTTTCCATGAGAATCCTATCAATATATAGGAGAGGATGAGATGGTTACATGGATGAGGAAGATCCCACCAAATCAGGGAAACCAGTAACATGATAACCATTCGAATACCAACCCATTCTCTATAAGATTCCCTTCTAGAACCATCGAGACTTCATCTTTTTCCAAGCTTGAGAACAATTTTGCACCCTAGATATATATCATAGTGCGAGGATTTCGCACCCTAGCTGAAGGCAACCTGTGAGAATGGGTCATTCTCGCACCCTAGGCTATAAGCAACCTGGAAACTCTCTTCAAAAATATTTTTTCTGGGAAGAGATGAATGTCACTTTTCTCAGGAGAAAGTTCTTGTTGGGAGCCTGAGTACACCATCATCAATACACCATAAATATGACCAAAATCATGGGTAACAGAATGCCCCCCAAAGTATGAGGCCGGAATCAGTGATAGCTGAAATACTTTGTAAACTATGCATGTGTGTTGGAAACCAGGAGCGCAACTAATCGGAAACCTGCGAACAACCAAGCATCTGCATAATATCATACTAGTTCTGGGGTAGGCATTCCCATACTTAGATCATGGATGAATTACATTATAAGCATTGGTCATGGCCACCAATCATACACTATGGATCCATGCCATCAAAATATCGCATAGCCACCAGGAATACACTGTGGATCTATGCAAGAAAATTCAAATTGAGACGACATAGCCACGAGACATACAAAGTGGATCTATGTGTCAAAAATGATACATATTCCATCACAACCTAGACAAAATAGATGAGATCCAGGGTCTTTAATCCCATCGCCCAAAAGTACGAATCTAACCATGTGATTACATGTGTTGAAGTCGAACATGGTAGAAACCACTTGATTACCGGTCATTGATGAGACCGTTAACAAGTGCGAGGGAAATCACCATTAATGTCAATGACTCCCAAGGTGCACTAGTACAATCCACCAAATGTGAATAAATGAGTTAAGGTCGAACATCCAACGAAATCTTTCGATCAGGGGCCAATGATGTAAACCCACTGTCGAAAGTGAGGAAACCTGCCATTGAGGCATGAAAGTTCCAAGGTACCAAAGAATTTCTAAGTCTTGTTTTCAAATAATGACCTGGAGTTGACGGAACAAAAATCGTCACAGGAGGGCCTTGATGTATCCCCCATCAATGACACAAAATGAGTAATAGATTTTGAAGGTGAAACAGAGTATGATGTAAGTTGGACAGAACACTGGGAAGGCTGACACATAGAGAATGGACAACTGCAGATGGCTGACTCAATAGAGGTTTCAGATAAACTTCTCTTGAACATATGAATGACACGACCAATAATTCGACAACATTGACTCAGAGGCGATGCAGGGTATGACCTTGTAGCAAATCAAATGAGAGAAAAATGGATTTCCCAAATCGGCTTCAAATAATGAATAGGGGGGTTTCATGTTCAAGAGTGACACTTACTGCCAATTAATACGAATACAAGAACACATCCCTTTCCCAAATTCCCCCCCACCATTTATAGTGAGTACCTCTTTATTTTTACGCAAGATTGAGGAGGATAACATATGCTTGTTGATATAAGCTCATCCTTCGGATGAGTCCTTCGGAGTATGTTTAATGAACCCTACGAAGGAGTGGTTCGGTCCCATTACGGGTCTGTCGATGTTTGTTTAACGAGTCCAAAGATAGAAAAATCAAAGGTTTTTCATGATTATAGAGTCTGGAAAAACACTTAAAAGAGAAATCTCTCAGTTCATTTTTCGTAAAATAGTTTGATGAGACTGAAAAATGGATAAATTATCGCCCAACAGATGCTTTCTTCAAATACTTTAACGAGCATGAAAATAGAAAGGTCGCTCAACAATATTTTCATGTTTAGAGAGTCTGAAAAAAGCTTAAAGAGGACTCCAGGGGGGTTCCTTTGTCGTATAACCTTGTTGAGCCCGAAAAAGTGATAAAAGTTTGCTCGATCGCGTTCTCATGTATTTTCAAGCGTGAGAACGGACAAAGACCAAGCTCGATGTTTTGTACAAAAACCATAAAAAAAAATGAAAACATGCGATGAAGAAGAAAAAATATCCGCATCCTTGTGCATGAACATCGAGGTCATTACATCTGCAAAAGTTGCACTCATAAGGGTGTTAGGCATTAGGTTTTAATAAATAAACAATTATAAAATCCAATAACAAATGGTAAAAGTAAATATAAAGGGGTAAAAGTTCTTTTTACCATAGTCATTTTAACTTTACCAATATTTTAGTCAAAAACCCCTCTTTTTCCCTTGAATTTCGGCATTCGATTGCGGGAGTTACGAGCATCCATTCAACGAATTGTCTCTGGCAGTGAGGTAAGCTCCTTGTCCTCTATATTTTCATGGTTCAATTTTTCATTTTCATTGGCAAAAATCATGTTTTTGAGTTTGTTTTAAGGGTTAAAGTTGCGCTCAGCCATTCTCGCAGGCTAGCCACACGGGACCTGCGAGAATGCCTCATTCTCGTAGGTGACCCCAAAGGAAGCTACGAGAACCTCACATTTTGCCTAAAGGGCACCTGCGAGAACCACAAAGTAGAAAATGTTTTTGAGTTTTTCTCAATGAAGAAGTTACCAAATGTTGAATAAAGTTGTTGATCTTCTTCTTATGCTTCTTGTGCAGGTATTTGGCTATCACCATGGTTTTGGAATGGCGTAAAAGAGAGCATGAAGAAGATGATGCTATTTCTGGGAATCATCTGGCCACCGTTGCCACTTTGCAAGACTGTGGTCTCCTAAAATTCTTTCGTATCCCGGGTATGAGGGCCCAAGTCGGGTTATTGGAGTACCTTGTGCATATGTGGGATCCCAACCAGCAAGTATTCCATGTAGGGGTCCACACATTGTCCTTGGATATCAAGGACATTTACTTTTTGAAAGGATTGTCATGGTGTGGGTACCACACGAGCCTGACTAGTAGCAGAGGTGGTGGGCTGCCCATGAGTGAGTACTGTCGTTTTCACTGTGTTCCATAGGTAGAGAGGAGCAAAGGGAAAGTATCCATTTGGGGAGTGCGGGATTTGACCCTTCACACTATTTTTTTCACCATTGATCGTATGTTTGGGAGTGCTTCTCCTCACATGGATCTCCAGAGCTACTTTCAATATTCCATAGAGTGTACTGAGCCTCGGGTTTTTAACTGGGTAGACATAGTGCTTCATAGCATGAAGAGGCATTTGACCAACTGCAGGCGAGGCAACCTGAAGAAATTTGGGTACGGGTCTTTGTTGGTGTCCTTCTTTCTTTAGAGGGTTCCCTTGTTGAGGCTACAGGTTGAGTGGGGTTTACCGGCTCCAACAAATCCAAGAATGTTGAGGTGGTGTCAGCGCATGGCTCGGCACGTAGCTGGACCAATTATCAAATACAATTATGCCTTCTTCAATTGGTTGCGACCATAGATGTTGATGGTCGATGATTATGCCTATGCCGAGTTGGAATTTCGAGGAGATCCAGACTTGGCCTTTCCTGAGGGCGCTCAGTGGGGGGATCTTGGTAAGAAGTACACATTTTGTTTTTACATGTTTTTGTGAATTTTATCATATGTAAATGTTTTTATGTTCGTCCAAGGTCTAATTACAAAATTCTTTTTTGATGACATAGATGTGGGGCCTTACCGACCACCTGGTACTTCTCTTATTCAGTGATGAGGAGAGGTGGCTCCAGTGCCATGATGGGATGCTGAAGATTACGAAGCGGTGGAACAAAACCTGGAGGGTTTGACAACAGACATTCAAGACATGCCCCTTGGAGATGTTCCACGACATTATCAATGTCATACAGTAGGAGTGTCAGAGTCCATTGGCCAAATGCTTCGTAGGGTTTTGTGGGAAGTCATGTGTTACCGTGAACGTCATCCATGACGTCACTTTGTAGAAGCTATGAGCTTTAGATTTTGAAATTTTGGTCCTCGAACATAACTTTTTGTAAAAAACTTTTTGATCGTTATATATACATACGGATTCTACCGGTTTATCTTGTGTTGTGTGGAAATTGATGTGATTGATTTATAAATGACCCAAATGTCTGTCTAATACATAGTTAGCTAATGCAGCAGTTAATGTATTTAGATGTCTAGGAATATGTTGATACTCAATATAATCAAAATACTGTTCGAAGAGGCGAATTCACAAATACACCCATAACAAAGTAGTACTTCGAATAGTATAGACATTACTTAAATGTAGTACTATGAGCTGCGAATCGAGTCGCACAACCAAGTGATGGATACCGAGCGATATAACATCAATCAACAATTCAATAATGATGCTATACTCTACAATATTGTTGGTCGCATGGCCGAGGCACACACCTCGTAAAGAGACAAGTTCATTTGAAGGGTGTAAATTGCCCATGCAACGGAAGAAAGGTTCTGAGTACTACGGCTAGCACCATCAGTGAAGCCAATGTAGGGTAGCGAAGACTCTGACATCTAGAAATCAAACAAAACATCACATAAGGGTAGAGACCAGATAATGACAAAAACAAACTACAGTAACACACAAGAAGTATGATTCAATACAAATACAAGTACTCATGCACAGGTGATCTTATGCATAGTACTTCTTCAAGTACAACCCATTTTCGGGTTCACTCAAAGGGATACCATCGTAATCTACTAACTCATAAGCCCCTCTTTCCAAAACTCGTCTAACGATATAAGGACCTCGCCACATGGCTTCAAATTTTCCATCTCCTAGCATATTTAAATCTTGTTCATAGAGGAGAACCAGATCTTCCTCAGAGAAAATGTGAGGCTTGACATGTTTGTTGTATTGGGCCTTGACACATTTTTTCTGAGCTTCTATGACTAGGGTAGCATCATGTCAAGTTTTGTCTAATTGCATAAGATACAATAGATGTTCTTCCTCAGCAGAAGTGTTGGGTAGGAGTTCAACAACTAGTTTTAAAGAGGATATCTTGCATTCAATTGGGAGAATGGCTTCCAAACCATAGACTAACCGAAAAGGTGTAAACCTAGTAGTGGACTTGACGAATGTCCGGTAAGCCCACAATGTCGAAAACAACATTGTGTGCCAACTTGTTTTGTGAATCCCTATCATTCGTCGGAGCATAGTTATGAGAACTTTGTTAATTTCTTCGACTTGGATGTTGGCTTGTGGGTAATAGGGCATTGAGTTTTCATGGCAAAGACCCAACTTTTCAGTGAGTTCGGACATCATGAAGTTTCTAAAGTCGCTACCATGATCAATGACGATAGCCTGAGGAACACCAAAACGAGCTATGATGTGATTAAAAATGAATATTTCTACGGTCTTTCCAGTGTTGTCAAATGTCAGCATCGCCTCGACCCATTTCGTAAAGTAATCTACGGCTACAATAATGCATCCATTCCCCCTGGACAAGTGGGGGTGACATGTCATGAAATCAATGCCCCATTTCGCAAAGGGACCAACGGAGACCACAGGGTGAAGAGGAGCAGGATGTGACCGTATATTATGATTATAGGTGTGTCAAACATGGCATTTTTGGACGACAATTATGCAGTCATTAAATAAATAAGGCCAAAAATACCCTGATCATAAGATCTTTTGGGCAGTAGCATACCCAGACATATGACCACCATAGGCTCCAGAATGGTAGTCATTTAAGGCTTTCTCAGCTTTGTCGAACATGAGGCAGCGTAAAAAAACAGAGTCAATCCCACGATGATAAAGAGTATCCCCGAGGATAATGTATTGACGGGATTGGTATCGTATTCGGCGTAGGTCAGTATTAGACAAACTAGGCCGGAAAGTTTGGGTTTGGAGATATATGATGATATCACCATACCAAAGATCATCAGAACTAATGAGGAAAAGGGATTCATCAGGTAATGAATCGGCTGCTACATTTTCCTTTTCAGAATAGGGAATGTCGCATATCAACTCAACAAACACTAAGGACTTCTTGGACTTGGCTCATTCTAATTCCAAGTCAAACTCCTAGAGTATCACGATCCATTTGGAGTATTTTCCCCCTAGCAATTGACGTGTGAGAATGTGTTGCATAGGGTTGCAGTTAGAAATCATTGTAGTCTTGCGAGAGAGGATATAGTGCCAAAAGCATTGAACTGCTTGGACGGCTACCAAGGCCAGTTTTTCGACATGTAAATACTTGGTTTTGGTAGGCGTTAGACTTCGACTCAAGTAATAGATAACATGTTCGTCGTTAGAATCATCCTCTTGGACGAGAACCATACCAATGCTGTAATCCGAGGCTGCAAGGTAGAGGAAATAATCGTGACTGTAATCGAGGGGGAAGAGAAGCAGAGCACATGATAGGGACAATTTCAAAGCTTTGAAGGCTTTGTTTGCGATGGTATCCCATACGAACTCAGACCCCTTTTTTAGGAGCCGTGTAAATCCATGAGTTATCTCGGCGTAGTTCAGGATGAAACGACGAAGAAATTTTTCTTTCCCCTACAAACTTTGTAACTAGCGAAGTGTAGAAGGAGGAGGGAGATTAAGGATCGCCTCGGCCTTTAAAGGATCTACCTTGATCCATTGACGCGAAAAAATAAATCCTAGAAGTCGACTGGATTCCACGCAGAAAACACACTTGTGAGGATTCAAGCGTATAGGGTAAAACCGATAGCGGACGAAAATGGCTCAGAGGTGGATTGGATGATCGACTCGGCGCATAGAGTGAGCAAGTAAATCATCCGGATATGGTTGCACGATGTGCTTGATATCATGGAAGGCATATGGCATAGCGTGTTGAAAATTTGCGCCAGCGTTCTTGAGACTGAAGGGGAATTTACGATAGGCAAAAGTTCCCCAAGGACAAATAAAATCAATCTTATGTTGATCCTTGGGAACAATGTTGATTTGATTATATCCGGAGAAACCATCCATTAGAGAGAAGATTTCACTTCCGGCGCAATCGTCGACAATCTGATCGACGAAGGGGGTAGGAAAGTTGTCTTTGGGACAAACTTTGTTGATATCTCTATAATCAAAGCATATGTGGATTGTGCCTTGTTTCTTGTCAATCGGGACAAGATTGGAAACCCAGTCAGTTAGGGCCACCAGGTAAATAAAGCCGACTTTGAGAAGTTTCTCGACTTCAAGCTTGATAGCAGTCGCTTTACGTGGGTGAACTGGACGAAGGCATTGCCGGATGGATTTAGCATCGGGGTATGTCTTGATCTCATGTATCACAATGTCAGCGTTGATACCTGACATTTATTCATAGCTCCAGGTGAAGACGTCACAAAACTCTTTGAAAATTGACATGTAGGTGACGGTTTCGTCAGAGGAACATGAAGGTCCGATATGCACATTTTCGACAATTCCAGGTTTGATGGATATGTCGAGGGGAATAGTGGGTGAGATATTTATTAAGTTCCCTTAGGAAAACACATCGTGTGTGGTCTCGGGAACGGTTGAAATGACGACAATGATCGACGGGGTCGAGATCCGTTGGTAGTTCTTGATGGTATGTTTCTCCAGGAAGATGATGGAATGATGATGTTCATCATCCCAAGGGGTGTATTCCATGACAGACATGATCATATCATCTATGGGAAAAATGACACGGAAAGGATTTGGAGATAACTCACCAAGATAAGGGGTAGAAGGGGTTGTCGATTGAATGGCCTGATAGGTAGATTTGACCAGACTTAATGACATTTTGTCGTCGTAACAAAGATGATATCTAGGGTCAGGTACCATCCATGGGTCGTGAGACCCAGGATTTTCATGAATCGAGGTGGAGATCATGTTGATCAAATAAATGGATGAGTGTGGAACATTAGGCGGTGGAATGGGGAAAGTACCCATTAACGAAGAGTCTTTGAGAAGGCCTACACCGATGTTCTCGTAACCTGGTGGGGTTTTAGAGATGAACGGTACATTGCCAGTATGGGTATCTGAGTTAAAGAAGGACAATTGGTCGAGGGTGACTACCTTTCCTTGATGTGGGAAACATACAACATGAAAAAGAGTCGACACAATTACGCGCATGGAATCGATCCAGCTGTGGCCAAGCAAAAGATTGTAATTGAGAGGAGCGTCAAAGACTTCCACTTCGACTTGGACTGTTTTTCCTTCTAGCTTGATTGGCAACGAAGGAAGGACACCGTAGTGTTTAAAACCAGAGCCATTGAAGGCTTTAAGAGTGTTCTGGGATTCAGTCAAAGAGGGAGAGCCAATGGCTTTCCAGTAGGTAAGAGACATGACACACGTCGAGGCACCTTCGTCGATAACGGTTTGACAAATGTTTTTGTCAAAGACAATCACTTGGATTTGGAACACGAGTTGGGGGGGTAACCTTGGAATGTGATCTTCCAAGTAAAAAATTATTATATTTGTGTCCGTCGGGTCGATTCCACCAATAGATTTCAACAGTGCCTTCCATTGTGTGGGACAACTTTGAAGGACTTCGAGGGATGACATCGCAGAAGGTGCTTGGGCCAGATCTTCAACAATGCTTTAGTTCTAGGTAGCACGAGCATGAGGATTGAAAGCCAATTTTTGAACGATGCCCTTTGGGGGGGATCGAAGAACTGTGTCAAGGCTCGGTCGTTCGAGATGAAGAGGAACATTGGTAGGTGGAGTCACAGGAGAGGGTTGTACTAATGAAGGAGGTGGGTCATCAACCTTCTCTTTAGAGGGAGAATAATCTTTGGCTAGAGTGGTCAGTGAAATGTCATTCTTCTTTGAATCACCAGTAAACATCAATACATAGGATGTAGTAGAAGGGGAGGGTTGGTCATGAATGACCAATTGGGCTTGTTGTTGAGACAGGAAGGGTTGGGACAAAACAACCGAAGCAGGTGGTTTCTTGGATCCTTGAAGGAACTTAGTGACCTCTACACATCGTGGACAATCCTTCGTGTAGTGATCATCACCATAGATAAGACAAGGGTATCGAGGTTTGCGCTTATCCCTATCGTCAACAGGTGGAGTTTTGGTTTTCTCTTCTTGTAAATTATTTTTGTCCTCCTTATTCTTACCCTTTCCTTTTCTGGATTTGTTTTTACCGGCTGGGGTAGATTGGACTGCATTTACCTTAGAAGTCTTGCCGGTGGGAGGGGTAGGAGACAGAGCATTTTGAACATTAGAAGAAGTAGGTTTGGTGTTGGTGATTGACGCAGGATGTGGTTGGGCATGGAAAGTGCCAATCACACTGTCGGCTTCATGAGAGGCAGCTGGAGTAGTTGAAGTGGTGGAAGTGGAAGGATGAGGTGCATCAAGGAGCAAGTCGTAAAGAGTGTCTGTTTGTGAGTAAATGAGGTCAAGATATTGAGCACGACTTATGGCCTGTTCTTTTGTGACAAATCCACCCATGGCGATGTCATGTGCTATGTCATTCACAAATGATTTCATGAACCACTCTTCCAGCAACTGATTGGGAAGTTCGAGTTTGATGAGACGTCGTCTCCTTCGCCATTCATGAATGTGATCAGATATATGAGTGGCTTTAGTTTGTTTGAAAGAACTCAAAATCTCGGTCCCCATTTCATAACGTATCGGTAACTGGTAGTGGGTGAGGAAGGCCATAGCTAGGGTGTTGAAGTCGGTGAAGAAACCTCATGGTAATTCTATATACCACTTCGCAGCAAAACCCATGAGAGTTCTTTGAAAAATACGTAAACGAATAGAGTCATCCATCAAAGAGTTGGATGAGCACTAGAGGTGAAAGGTCATGACATGATTGTTCAGGTCCTATCCTGCTTTTCCATCAAATTTAGGGATGTTCAATGGTAGCTTGGTTGGTATAGAGGGCCATTGAGGAGAGTGAGGAATTGGATCATTTAAAATCCTTGACAGATCCGAGAGATCCAAAGTGGCCAAGAAGGGTAACTATTGATTCACATGTAGGTACTGGTGGATTTGGGGAGGGAACCTCGTCGATAAACCAGTGGGACCATAGGCATTTTGCATATAATGTGAAGACCCAGGCAGATTTAGCAGTGGTTGTGGAGGAAAGTAGTTGATGGGATTGTATCCTTGAATAGGGACGTGCGTTTGAGTATTCGAGCCCCAAATAGGATTGGATGTACTTGGATATGGTTGGCCTATATTAGGGGGTATAACAGATGTAGCTGGAAGTTGTTGCCCCCTAGTTGATTGAGGATTATGTTGTATCAGATGATTCCAATAGTGGGCCAAGGATGGAGGTATGTTTTGTCCATAAGGTGGGGTCAGTGGAGGATGTCCTCCAGTCAGGGGTTGTGTTCCAATTGGGGGTAGTGTTCCAATTGGGGGTTGTGTTCCAATTTAGATCTGCATTCCAACAAGAATTTTCCCTACAAGGGGGGGTTGAGTAAAACCTCCTTGGTGAAATTGTCCACCAACAGGAATCTGGTAATTTGGTGTGATGACAGAATAGTGCCACTAGGATTAGAGTTGTCGGTGGAGGATGAGAAAGGTCCTCCAAAAGGGGGTTGAGGAAGTGTTGGAATGAAACCAGGAGGAGAGTGCCCAGAAGAAGAGGGACCACCAGGAGTTCCATATGGGGTTTGCGTAGGAGTGGGAATGGAAGCATTCAACACACGGTATCCGGGTGGAAGTGTGGGGGTGACACTAGGCGAGAGAGGTGTGCCGATGGGGGCTTGACTAGCCACTATAATCTTGGTGTGAATACTCATAGTATCTATGTAATGGACCATTTCTATAGGGATGATCAAGATGTGTTCATATCACGGAGCGTCTGTACCAGGAAAATAATAAGTAGTAGTAAAAGGTACTATGTTTGGGTCTGAGGTTTCGGGGAACATAGGTGAGACGATGATTTCAACACCTGATCCTGCACCAAAAAGGTCCCGCCTAAAAACACCAGTAGACCAAAAAGGATCTTGGCCCTTAGGTCCTGGAAAGGGTCTAGTCGATGATCCAGAAGACAACACAACTAATTCTCCAGAAGAATTAACTCGCATAATATGTCTCTCAGAATCGGGGTGAAGTCGAAAGTCCTCTCGAGTATTGGTAATTCAAAAACGTTCTAGAGAGTCAGTTCTTTCCTCTTCCAGTTGTAGAGTGGTAATGTCTTGGACTTCACACTGTTGAGGAGAGCCCTCAGGTGAGCTTGTAGGCAGGGGTTGATAACCTTCCAGATGCTCTGGAGATAAACCCTTCATTCCACGTGAACGACGTGGAGGATCTATTATGAACGAGTTACAAACTTACGAAGAAAGTCCTATGGTCAACTTGGGTGAACAAACAAAACACGCTAGTAAATAAAATCTAGGAAACAATACCAAGCAAACAAGACCTTCTAATTTCGAAGTCACTAGTTGGTGATGAAATCCAATGTCGCAAAAGCGAGATGAGAAGGGGCTGGGCTAGGGTGGAAAAG
>SNQJ01S0141036.1:9224-22167 GCA_010110895.2 Picea sitchensis
CTGTAAGGAAGATTAAGATACTCGAGTCAGATAATGGAGGAGAATATACCTCAAAAAAGTTCGTAAACTTCTGCAAAGACGTTGGGATCAAGATCCCCAACAAAACGGTGTAGTTGAACGGAAGAACAAAACCATACTGGAAGTTGTGAAGACTATGATCCATGATCAAGATCTTCCTATGTGCTTATGGGCAGAAGCAGCAATGGCAGTTGTTTATGTGCAGAACTGATTATCCCATAGTGCACTTGGTCTCAAGACACCGGAAGAGATGTTCACTGGAAAGAAGCTAGAGGTAAGCCATCTCAAAATATTTGACTGTCCAGTGTTTATTCATATACCTAAAGAGAAGAGAAACAAGCTGGAACCCTCCGGAAAGAAGGGAATATTTTTGGGATATTGTGAGGTCTCCAAGGCCTTCATAATCTACACACTAGGTCACTGCCAAATTGATATCAGTAGGGACGTGACCTTTGATGAAGAAGCAACACTTAATAAATCAAGAATAGGCTAGCTTGAAGAGGTATATGAAGAGGAACCCGTAATCCCCCATACTGCAATGAGGGAGGTTCCCAGAGCTGCAGAACCAGAGAGGGAAGTTGTAACTTCTCCTGATGAGGAACTTCTATAAGACCATGATATAGTAGAAGTACAAGAACCTCCTCAGATGACAATCCTCCATAAAATAAATCCAGCCTGGGCTAGAGAGCTTATTCAAGATGGAGAGAAGTACGGTGTTCCCCAAGGAACCTCGAGACAGGTGAAAAGACCAAAGCCATTCTCCAATTACACGGCTTTGATGTGTGATCTCCTAGATAAGGAGCCTACCTTCTTTGAATAAGCCATTCAAAAGAAAGAATGGGCAGATGCCATGACAGAGGAATACCAATCCATAATAAAGAACAATGTATAGGAAATAGTTCCTAGACCAAAAAGTAAGGATGTGGTATCATCAAGATGGCTCTTCAAAATAAAACATATTGTTGATGGAAGTATTGAGAAGTATAAAGAAAGATTTGTTGCTTGTGGCTTTTCCCAAAAGGAAGGCATTGAATATGAAGAGACATTCGTTGTTGTGGCTAGATACACTTCGATCAAGACCATCATAGCTCTTGCAGCTAAGATGAAGTGGAAGCTGCACCAGATGGACATGAAGACAAATTTCCTAAATGGTGTCATCGAAGAGGAAGTGTATATAGAGCAAACTCAAGTATTTGAGGTTGAAGACAGGAAGTCTCATGTCTGCAGATTGAACAAATCCTTATATGGATTGAAGCAAGCTCCTAGAGCCTGGTATGGCCGTATAGACAGCTTCTTGATGAGCTTAGGATTTACCAAGAGTAAAGCAGACTCAAATCTCTACTTCAAAATTATGGATAATGAGCCAGTAATCTTACTACTATATGTGGATGACTTATTCTTAACTGGAGAAGAAAATCTCATCGTTGAATGTAAAAGGAGACTTGCCTCTAAATTTGAATTGAAAGACCTTGGCCTAATGCATTATTTCTTAGGTCTTGAGGTATGGCAGAGTCCATAGAGGATCTTCCTTAACCAAGGGAAGTACAAGGTCGAGATCTTAAAGAGAATTGACATGATGGAATGCAAACCCATGAATACACCCATGGAAGCAAAGATGAAGCTGTTGGTCGATACTTCATTAGATTTGATTGATGCCACACTGTACAGACATATTATTGGATCACTGATGTACCTGACGAACACCAGACCAGACATTTGTTTTTCCATGAACACCTTGAGTCAGTTTCTGGTAGAGCCCAGACATGTTCACCTAGTGGCTGCAAAACATGTGATGAGGTACCTTAAAGGTACGATAGATTATGGTCTCATTTATGACGGAGATCATAATTTCACATTGAGTGGATACACTGATTCATATTGGGCAGGAAGCGTTGCTGACATAAAAAGCACTTCCGGATGTTGTTTCAGTTTGGGATCATCCATGATTTCATGGCAGAGTAGGAAGCAATCTAGTATTGCTCTCAACACAGTGGAAGCAGAGTACATTGCCGCATGTTCTACTAGTTGGGAAGCTATATGGATTCTAAAGTTGTTGACCGATCTATTTGACCTAGAGATGGAAGAAACCATGATCCTATGTGACAACCAGAGATGCATGAAGATGACATAGAATCCTGTATTCCATGACAGGTCGAAGCACATAGAGATTCGCCATCATTACATCCGTGACATGGTTCAGAGAGGAGCCTTGAAGCTCCTGTATGTTAGCACGGATGAACAGGTTGTTGATGTGTTGACCAAACCTCTATCTTGTGTAAAGTTTGAACACTTTCAATATAAGCTTGGTATAGTCCGAAAGGACCCTCCCTGAAAGGGGGAGTATATATGATTTCTTGATTCTGACCTTGTTGTTAGACGTAAAGCAAGATGATTCCTTTCTTCTGACCTCGTTGTTAGAGGTAAAGCAAGATGATGTGTGTGTTCCTTGCTTCTGACCTCGTTGTTAGACGTAAAGCAAGATGATTCCTTGCTTCTGACCTCGCTATTAGATGTAAAGCAAGATGATCTGTGTGTTCCTTGCTTCTAACTTCGCTGTTAGACGTAAATCAAGATGACTCCTTGCTTCTGACCTCACTATTAGATGTAAAGCAAGATGATTCCTTGCTTCTGACCTCGTTGTTAGACGTAAAGCAAGATTATGTGTGTGTTCCTTGCTTCTGACCTTGCTGTTAGATGTAAAGCAAGATGATTCCTTGCTTCTGACCTCGCTGTTAGATGTAAAGCAAGATGATATGTGTGTTCCTTGCTTCTAACCTCGTTGTTAGATGTAAAACAAGATGATTCCTTGCTTCTGACCTAGTTGTTAAAAGTAAAGCAAGATGATGTGTTCCTTGCTTCTGACCCAGTTGTTAGATGTAAAGAAAGATGTGACTTGCATTAAGCTACCAGCTTAACAGTTGTGACATAGAGCCAGTCTAGTACTGTGATGGGCCAACCTAGTGCTGTGATGAGGTATCATTTTTTTATACTGATACATATTGATGCAGATGATGATGGCATTCTTTTGAGAATGACGATGTTGCCGATGAAGAAAACTTCTGATGATTTATAGATACACCAACCAAGATGATATCGATGATGTTGTCCTCCCACCTCATGTTGTTGATGATGTTGTCGTCTCTCTCTCGCATGATATTGCTGAAGAATACCCTTCTTGTTAAGGGGGAGTGTTGAAATAATGTAATTGCAAAGAGTATTCTTATTATTATTGATATTTTATCCATAGGATCAATCCCCATTGTGGAATGTTCATGTCAGATATTGTAATAGGACCAAATCCCCTTTTGCAGATTGGTCAAAAGACAATTGTAATAGGTAGAATAAGAAGTCGTCCCCAACAGTTAATTAAGATACCTAGAAATATAATAAAGGTGGGTTTACCCACCCAGATTGAGAAGACAGCCCTGCCAGTGAAGAGACACTTCACACGTGCCAAAACTTGTATAAATAAAGGAGGTTAGTGCCTCATTTGATCACAACTCACTTGCTCAGTTTGAGAGACAAGCTATGATCTATTACCGGCAAAGGAGAGAGAGAGTGGCGCATATCATNTAGAGATCTCTTGGCATTGTATTGGCTATCTATATTAAGGAAGTTTTGTTGGGTTTTCTTCCCCTAGAGGGTTTCCCAGGATAAATGTTGTGTCTCTTGTGAATGTGTATTTCTCAGTGATCTTGTTCTTATGTTGTTGTTATATATTGAAATGAAAAGAACTATAATAATGGCATAAACATTAACAACTCACACACCACACCTACTCCCCATTCATGTCCCTGGCCGTCTCATATTTGGAGAAATTTGTTACGAGACCATTCTGCAAGGATATAATGCCTCTTTGGTAATGGATAAGAAGAGGGATTTCATACCCTATGGTTTTCATATTGGGTTTTACATAGTAAAAGACACTGCAAAGGAGAAACAAGAGGGATTGAGTCAGCTTGAGTATCATTTGCCCACAGTCCATTTTCCCAAGCATGATCCAAAATTCTTAGTACTCCAGCACGCTTCGCAAGTGTCCTCATGTTGGCCATATGATCATGATAGCTTCAAAGACGAGATCTTTACCGAGGGTGACCAAGACTGGGAGGAAGTGCTTATAGAATGGCTAACCCAAATATGATAAAATTCAAAGAAATGACCATCGATGAACAAGTTGAGACTATAGAGCACACTGCTCAAGAATCCATTAGGGTAAGAGAATAAAACTGAGAAGTAGAAGCAACCAAGGCACAGAGAAGGGGGATATTGTTACTATAAGAAGCCAAGAGAGATATGCAAAGATTAGGGGAAGATCCCCCACTTAATCCTTTGATAGGACCTTTGAGAATTACCTAGGATGATACAAAGAAGGAGGCATAACTAAATAATTCAAAGACAATTCCATCGGAAGAGAGTGCCAACAAAGAAAACACCAACCCTATGTCACCACAAGCAGGATTGTCGATGACTACTACAACTCAGTGAAGGTCAGCAAGAGCATCAAGTGGGACGGGTATGCCTACTGTACTCATAGATTTAATCACCATATATGATGATGAGGAAGGTTTAGAAGCTTCATGCAAAACCTCGGTACCAATCATATAGGAGGAGGAACCAAGGGAAACATTGTTGGTTGTGGAGCCTGGTTATCTTCCAGATTTAGAGGTCTTTGTTTTCAGCCGTGTTTATACCCCATGAAAACTTTACACCCCAGAAGAATTTACACTCTTCCACGCAGGGGAGTGCAGAGTGTGGTTACCCCCTTTATGGGGTCCAGGGGAAAGCGATCCCCCGATGGGGGTTTGGGGGGGAAGTCCCCGAAGGAAAAATTGCCTTGTAAATGTATATTGTAATTTCATTGTAAATATGTACCATTCATTATAAGGTCGCAAATCTAACGGTAGAAATTATGTTAGGGTTTTTTTCCCTAGAAGGCAACCCTCTTTTATGAGGGAAATGTATTACGGCTAGGTATGATAGAGAATATTGTACTATGAGATAGGAGACTGTGAGAGAATGCAAATGAAGTTACAATGGGTTTTTTGTAGGTTGTATCCCTTCATATGCTGGATAATAATAAAGGAAGGACCTAACAATTTTTCTTGTGGACGTAGCCCACACTGGGTGAACCACGTATATCTGTGTCTCTATTGTATTGTGTATCTTCTATGTTTTATTTCCGATTTTTTTTTATTTTATTGCTCCATGATCCTGTTTTTCTAACAAACATCTGCTCCAGCTTTCGATGTTTTGGTCCCAAATCCCCAGGAAGGAGACCATAAGACTAGGAACACTCTTGAAACTATGTTTCTCAATCAGCTAGAAACACAACCTCATGATGACATCTCTAAGAATGACTTGGATATAGGTGAACAAGAAGAAGTAATGGGGAAGCCAGAAATCAACATCCCAATGGCCGAACTCTCAGCAAATATTGATCCTTCACCTACTTCTCCATCTAGGATAAATACTCTGTCATCCGACAAGGAGCAGCAGAATTCCAACTCACTGGAACATAAAATAAATTCCCCTGTTAAGGAACAAAGAGAACCTGCCATGGAACACCTCTATACGATAGGAAGCCTAGGCAATAATTTTCCCTAGGGAGATCAACAGATTCCTGAACCAGTATATGAAGTCACCGACATACAGGAAATTGCTTATGACAGGAAAAATAAAGCTATGATGAGAAGAAAATGCAAGAAAAGGAAGTTGACGCTCGATAACATCCTGTTCATAACCAGAGAGGAGACGTTATTTGACACATAAAGTGATAAGATGACTGAGATAATCAGACAAGGGATGGCCATAACCGATGCCACTTTAGACATGAAAAAAATGGATGAAAGGGAGGTAGCCTCCATGAAGAAAGAGTTGGACCATTTGCGACATCAAGAGAAGTATTACCAAAATTCAACACAGGTGGTGGTACTCTTAAAGTGTGAGTTCTGAGAGATGTATGCATAATTCACAAGGGAAAGAGACCTCTTCACCGCTCGCATAGCTGATTTCCAAGAAGATACCCTTATGGGGATGGCAACCTATAAATACATCCATCGATGGCATGAGAAGGCACATCAAGCCTTGGAACAGATAGACTACATTAGATAAGTGTAGAAGGGCCAAGATATAGAAGTGCATGGCATCCGAGTTCTCATGGAAAACATCATCGCCCGAATAAGGCATCTGAACACTAGGTAAGCATGGTCCAGGAACCCTGGAGAAAAATGTAGGAAAGATGGGAAGAATGTGAGAAAAGTTGGGAGAAAATCAATCAGGAAATGAGGAATATCAACTTGCCAAATTTTGGCCAACCGAAGGATTTCACTGATTTACGTGACATAGTTAAGCGACATGCAGAGAAAGACTAGGTGTACGAAATGGAGATTTCACAGGTTTCAAGCATGATCCCGAGTCAAGTGACGAAGTTCATAGAGCCTTCGATTAAATCTCTCGCAGTCTTACAAGGCTTGAGTGTCAGACTAATCAAGTACAAATAACGGGAAATTGAGATGAAGGAGTTCCTCTCCGCTCCAATGGATTAACAAAGGTTCCCATATGCAAATACATGTGAAGATCTTTTCTACAAATGGTCAGAATATGAGAGGAACAATCCACTTCAGTAAAACGACCAGATGATGTCAAGAGAAGCAAAAGAGAACATATAGATAAAGTCTTCCACGTGTCATTTTCTTGACTTAACACAACTTAGTAGTTATTTTTAGTTTAGAGTTATTTTATAAATAAGAGAATCGACCTTGATATTGAGGTCGATGGTTTTTGAGAGAAAGCCTTTTTCTGGAATATTGTAAGAGAATTATTTATGTGCAAGTTACTTTAATTAAGAAGTAAGAACCAAAGACACTTCTTCCATCTGAGGCATAAAAGTGATTAGACCGAGGGGGATTATCTATGTCTTCGAATTCAATACTTGTTGTTGTATTGAGTAAGAGTTGTTGTATATATTATTTAAGTTATCTTATAATGTTGAGACAGTTCTTTTATTCTAGTTGATGAATAGAAATCGATTGTGTTAACATGTGATTGATAATAGAGCATTGAAAATTACTTTTCCTGCACTAACTTCTTGCCACATATATATTTTCTTTTTGTAATTTTTATCTCAAACGATGTTGAATGTCTACAAGTCGAAATGGTATTATTTCTAGTTTGAAGTAGTTTAGATCTTCTTCGTCTGCATGCTAAGGTATAAAGGTTATCCCAAAACCCAACTTTCTCCAACGTAGATTAACTTCCCTCTACCATTTAGTTTAAGCTCCATCTTTCTTTGTCGCAAATGTTAGAAAAGAACAAAAAAGAGAATTTCATAGCCCAAGGAAAGGTTTCACAGAAAAGACATATATATCAGTCAGAATTAAAGCTCATCGATAATTCTAGCCAGATCACAAATCTGGAGAACCTTACCACTCATCAAATGATTATGAGTCTAATTGGGCCTCTTAAGCGGGTTTGGTTCTTGTTGTTGATTTAAAGGGATCTCAGACCCCTCAATAGAATTGGTGCTAGAAGGAGGGGGGCAATGAATGGCTAACAATATTTCTAATAATATATATCGTAAAGCATATAGATTCAAAACAACCCACATGCATGGCTAGTCATTCTCAAGACAACCCACATACACAGAGTACTCACACTATGAGTAAATCACCTCAACACGAAGAGGAATAACACATGTACCCTGAAATACCTTACGCGCTTCCCCACAAGGAGTTAAATAAGTTCAAGAGAATCACCAGATCTTATGCCCGACAGATCGAAGCATTACCTTTAGCTCCTTTACTTCCTCGAAGAAAAAAAATACATAGACCAGTTGTTGACAACCCTGACGAAGTATTCATTCACACAGTAGAAGATCTGATATATTTTTCCCTCACAGAGATCGAACAACCCCTTAATATGATACTTGAAACACCAGTTGGTAACTACTCTGAACCTGACGATTTTGAATCTGAAGAGGAGGAGTCTAACCCAAATTGCTCAGGTTCTGAATCAGAAGACATGGGGGATAATAATGATATCAACGGAGATCAAAATAGAGATAATCAACCATGGTTGGAAAGAGATGCTTTGGAAATTCCAGGATGGGTACATAACCTACCTAGACATCCAGAAAAACTACTCCCTAAATTTGACCCCGAAACCTCCAGATTGCCTGAAGACCATATTAAGAAGTTCATATTAGCTATCATTTTAATGACTGTGCAACATGAAGATGTGGTATGCATAATTTTCCCTTATACCTTTGAAAATTCAGCCTCGACTTGGTATTTCAACATACCAATCGGTTCAATAACTAGTTGGAAAAAGTTTCAAAAGGATTTCTTGGATAAATTTGCTGAGGAAACTACTACAAGAGCTTTAATGGTTGAACTTTTCACCACCACTATGAGTCTGATGGAAAAGGTCAAAGATTTCAACCAAAGGTTCACCACCATTTTGAATAAATTCCAACCCAAGGCTAAACCCACTTAGGAGTTGCAGATTGAAGTATATGCTAATGCTTGCCTAGCTTCTATTTCCATGTTTGCAAAAAGGGTTTCCAAACATACTTTAGCTGAAAATTTTGAAGAAGCTAAAACAATTGAATTCCAAATGAAAGGATGCATTTTCCAAGTCTTTGATCCTTTCTTTTAACTTAGCATTTTCAGCTTCCAATCCATCAATAGAATCGTCAAGAGCATCTGAAGTTTCCCTGTGGATTTTAGAGATTTGGGATGACCACATGTCCTTCAAGTTGACCTCTGAGTGAGATTTTCCCTTTTTTCATTTTTCTAATCACCTCTTTCTACAATCAATTTTTTAGACTCCTTATCAAAAATAACACTTTGAAAAATGAAGGATTCTTCTTCACTAAAAGTCTCATTTGCAACGACTTCCAATAAAGAATTTTGTTGAGTTATATTTTCTGGTTGTTCCATCACGGAAAATATTTTCTCAATATCCACCTCTAGCTCCATGTCATCCAGAGAAAATATTTGGATGTCATTTTCTATAAGGTTATCCTCTTGCTCTTGTACTAAGTTCTTCCTTTTCTTTCTCACAAGGAGCTTATGTGAATTATCGATTTTCTGAGGGGGAGGATTCTTCTCTCCTCGCCACTTGAACTACTGTTGACAATATTTCTAACTGGGTGAGTCGTTGGAGCATTGCTCCGGGATGTGGTGTTTTTGGGAGCAACAACTGGAGACTAGGTGCTCCTTTCGTTGGGACCCTTTCCTTTTTTCTTATAAAACTCATTAGTACTTACTGTTTCTAGGTCACCAACTTCATGTACATGAGTACTTTGGTTGTTACCTTCTTCTTCTTCATTCAAGATAGCTTGGATGAATGAGTTACCAAATCCCACTGAAAGCATGTGTTCTACAAAGTTTTTGTTAGGATCAAAGCCCTTTATCTTTCCAACATACTTTAAATTCATATTGTTGAAATGGCTTGCAAACTCGTCAATTTTATTTATGTTTTTGAACATGAAATCTCCAATCTTCCATGGCAAGGGGATAAATTGATTTTTCCTTTTTTCATGGAAAAAATGTAGCCGGAAGTTGTATTACCTTGCCACCTTTGTAATGAATAATTTGTTGGATACATGATATGGAAGAAAAAATGATTTTATTTGGAATAAAATATCCTTATGACGTTGTGATTTTCCATTTGTTCTATCGTTCCCTTTTTCTCTAAGAATCTGTTAGCCTGATTAGATATCCTTGAAGTATTTTCACCCAACAACAACCTTTTGACAACTAAGACAAAATCATTGTAAACTTCATAAAAACATAGAGGGGTCTTATGTCTCCATAGTGCCTAATACCATAAGGTAACTGGATCTATTTCATTGTTCACCCTCTTACTTATGGTCAAGTTTGGAAATTGACAACAATACACTATAGAAAATACCGGATAGGAAGCCATAAAGAATTTTTTGTCCCTTTTATAGTGTGATAACTGGGATGAGATTTCGACAGAAATCAATTTTCCCTAGTCAAAGATGGCATGTTCTTTCACTGTAAAATATAAAATATATAAAATCATGTGAGAGATAGTAGCAGTGATTTCCTGACCTGTCAACCTGGTGAACAACCATGCAATTTCACGAAAGGGGTTTTTAAAAGAGTCGACCTGGATCCTGGTTATGCCTTCTGGAATAGATGCAGAATTCTCCAAATATTCAGGTAGGAGGTCAAGGCCATTGTTATGTTTCTTCAAAAAATCTCTGCAGTCTTCTCCTTTGTAGGTAAGTGTCGGCTCTGGGAGCTTCAACATCTTGCGCAAAAGTTGTGGTGAAAGGGAAATCAGGGAATGATCTTGGAGTTGTATAATTCTCTGGCTTGGCACATACTTCTCCACGCACCATGCAACAAGTTCTTTATAGTCAAAGCCTTAGGAACACACCCTGCATGAGTGATTTTGGATGCCCAAATTACGTCTTTCTATGCAGGAGGAGAGGAATAATATGAATATGCTCTGGACCACTAAAAGTTCTGGTCTTTACAACCAAAGATATTTAAAGTATCACCAATTTTTTTTTGTCTAGTTGTCACTGCCATTAGGTTGACGATAGTAATTTTTTAGCTGGATAATAACTTGAAATAAATCTTTTAGGAGAGATGACAATAATATAATCCCTTGGAAAATGACGATTTAATGCAATTTACTGAGTAATCTCCTCGAGTCTTTTGCCATTAATGACGATCCTTTCGGAGCCTGCAGAATCAATTGTTAGCATTAAACAACACTTAATGCATATTGGGAAAAGCACGATAATGGTGGGGATGAACACGAGCAATTTTGGATATGAAGCTTTTCATGAACCCGCGAACCCATGCTTATGGATGATAAAAAATAAGTTAAGTGTAGAACGGTGGTCGGTCGGACTTGCATGCAAGAGAAATAAAATACTTTAGGGGCTTGAGACCCACGACAAATATGATGGTCATAATGTAGATCATGGAACTTTTGGTCGATCGATCATACTGTAGAAAATGACTAAGTATAATGTAGCAAGGCGATCGGTCGAACTTATGACATAGGAAATTGGATGGAGATGAAAGTCCGCGAACCTGCCTACCCACGAACCCACCGATTTTTGAAATACGACTAAGTATGGTAACTAGAAAGGGATAGAAGAAGGGAAAAAGGAAAGAAGGAAACAAGGGTAGGTATAGAAGAGGAAAAATAAATGGAAAAGAGAAGTTGGGAAAATAAAATGGAAAAGAAAAATTCGGAAATGAAAAATGATTTAACTAATCAAAATCTACAGAGGTATACATACCCTACCCTACTCATATTAATGTGATATAATTGATGATGACATGTGATTGATAACTTGCTTATAGCTATCAAATTATATACTATAATTTCTTTGTTTACACAATCTCTTTTTTGGGTTTTGTTCACTAGGAGAGAAATTGCTTGACCACAACAATTCGAAGTGGTCAACAACTACGTTATTCAACACCCACGTTACTTTCTAGATCACTAGCCAAAGAAAGTATGGTCATTCAATTAATATAAGAACGCAAGGCAAGTCAAATGCAAGATGGTCCAATCTTACCAATAAATAACGAGAATTTGATACGTGGATACTTCAAGTTCCGTATTATAATTTGGTGCTCGGAACCATACCTCAACTTTTAGCAATGGTTTTAAGAGCGTCACGTGTCTACTAGGTGTCTCCTTACCAAGTTGCAATATAAACATCTTCTGCAACTTGGATTATGACACTTACCACAAGTCGTATGATTTTTACATTTAAGTCTTGTGCTTCTAAAAGGTGAAGTAACAATTTTACAAGGAAATGTTTAAAAGTTTTACATTTTGGATTTATTTATTTTCATTAAGTATATATTTAATTCTTAAGTATATATTTAATTCTTGTAATTTTAAAAGAATAAATAATAATGTTATTTTCTTTTATTTTTTAATTATGTAATCCTTCTCTATTATGATTTGATTCTACTATGATTTTAAAAAGTGAAATAATAATTTTAAAAGAATAAATAATAATGTTATTTTTTTTTATTTTTTAATTATGCAATCCTTCTCTATTATGATTTGATTCACTATGATTTTAAAAAGTGAAATAATAATTTTAAAAGAATAAATAATAATGTTATTATTTTTTTATTTTTTAATTATGCAATCCTTCTCTATTATGATTTGATTCACTATGATTTTAAAAAGTGAAATAATAATTTTAAAAGAATAAATAATAATGTTATTATTTTTTTATTTTTTAATTATGCAATCCTTCTCTATTATGATTTGATTCACTATGATTTTAAAAAGTGAAATAATAATTTTCCAATGAATTGTTTCGATGTTTTATTTTTTTATATATTTAAATTATATAATATTTTTTTATTGTAATTTGATTAATTATTATTAATTTTTTAATAATATATAAATAAAAAATAAAAGTTAAATTATTTTTCTTATAATAATAAATTATTATAAACATTCAGTGTCTAATTTTTAAGTTGATCTTCCAAATCCATACGAAAATTCATTATTAAATATCGACTCAAAGATAAGGAATATAAATAATAAAGATTAAATAAGGAATATAAATAATAAATATAATCTTTATTATAGTGCATAAATAAATATAATCCATCTACTCTAAGTTGATCTTCCAAATCCATATCAAAATCCATTATTAAATATCCACAAAAAGATAAGAAATGCAGATAATAAATATAATATTTATTATAGTATATGAACAAATATAATCTATCTACCTTACATTTGACTAATGTTGGATTTGAAACTTTGACCTAAATCCAAAAGTCATTATTAAGATAACTACTCAAAGATAATGAATATAATACTTATCATAACACATCAACAAATATAATCTGCATTCCTTAAGTCTAATACGCATTATTTAATTTTAAATCATAATTTT
>SNQJ01S0141037.1:0-24929 GCA_010110895.2 Picea sitchensis
GTTCCCTCGTGGAACACATGTCTAATACATATCGAGGTTCCCTCATGGAACCAATGTCTTCTCTAGGACACATTGAGTTTCCCCCATGGAGCCAATGTCCCCCAAGATATATCGAGGTTTCCTTGTGAAACCAATGTCTTGGTTCCTTCATCTGACCATATAAAGCACGTAGAGATGAAGTCCACAGTCCCTCAAATCCATCTCATAATCAACAATCTCATATATATATAGAGAGAGAGAAGGAGGGAGGGAGGTATCCCATTTTCTTTCGATAATCTAATGAGGTTCCAGGACCCGTGAGAGATTCACCCTGACCGATTTGGCCATGGCATGACAAATTTTAGGGGAAGGATTTCTGATGCGGAGTGCCACAATTAAGATGTTAACGTCTCCAACCAACAAGCTATAGCTGCACTTGAGTAATTCTAGGGTTCTGACATTCCCTGTGATAAAAACATGTAGCCACTTCAATAACTTGATGGCTATCTCTAATTTGGGAAATGCTTACTTCGCAGTGGGAAACAATTTAGAAGCCTATTTCGTTATCCAAATGCTGGTGGCCAGCAACGTGGCACTCCCATTTGCTTTCCACGCCGATCACATTACATTCGACATACTTGTTGACTTCATTAGGAACGCTGACACAAACAATAAGAAGACCGCATTGGCTCTGGATACATTCCGAGACCTTTGCTTGTTTTCAGAGAATATAGACTCTACGGTGATGCATTGTTTTGTGGAAGTGTTGGTAGACACGTTCATGCAAATGAACAACGATTGAAGATCGTCGGGGCTGCCAGGGCTTGTGAGAATGCCTTCGAAGCGTTGCGTTTTCTTCTGTACAGTTGTAGGGTCCATATGACTTTTTCTTTCCAAGGCCAAGGCATCCACACGATGAGAGAATTCATAGGCACCGTGTCTGCACCCATTACCGATGCCACTGTGTTGTGTTTATCCACGATCTTCTATTCCTTCCAATTAGCATACACTCTCCAGTGTGTGAAACGTCACCCACGTGCCAATCCCAACAATTCCTTTGGCATAGCTCAAGGAATTATTTATGTGCATATATCAGGGAATACACCCCTGTCGAAAATCATATCCTCTCCATATAATAATAATCACTTCACCTTGCATGGCAGTGTCCTCTCTTTAAAGCCAAGGATTTGGCATCAATCTCTTGAACCTGACGATTGAGTTGTTCATGTGAAAGATTGTGGACGTGGCCAAGGGTTTCAACGAGCCATTGGAAAGATAACCGATATTTGTATATGACGTAGAGGGTTGTACATTACCCTGCTGCTATGTATCATAGCAAGCTATCTCTCATTTTCCTGGGCCCTCCGTGAGGGAGTTGAGCCTAGTCCTGCTCTGATACCATGTTGTTTTTCTTCATATGAGATATGAGAGATATTCAATATATTATTACAATGATGAGTGTTCCATATATAGGGAACATAAGGTGACCATCCATGAAAAGATGCGTCCCTTGAATTATCAATAACTATTTGTTATTATTATTTACTTATTATATACTATAGTTAATAATCAATTAATAACTATATTATTAATTATTATCTTTAGAGAATGTCTTCCCGATGTTGTCCAAACATCAACAAATATAGCCAAAAGTTGTTGGCAATAGACTCAACAACATTCTACATCAATCTTCTAGGGTAAAATACATTGAATAGTCTTCTTGTTAGTGTATTTTGGGATTTGGTGTTATCTGTTTCCATTGGTTGTTGGCATTACATTTGAGTATCTACTATGTATTGATATTGAGAATGAGATGTAAGTGCTTCGTCAAAGTTTGTAATAGCTTTGTCTTATCCTTCCTTGTAATGTGGTGAAAAGAGGTACTCTCTTAGCTCTACTCGCCAAAGGCTCTTCAGTGATTAAGGATGCAAAACATGCTAGTACACATTCAGATTTGAATTTTATCTCAACCCTTGTAGTGTTGAGAAAGATGCCCCTTTTAGATTTCTTGTACATATCCCTTTGTATATAGTTTTTATCTTTGTACATATCTTCTTTGTTAATATAGGAAGTATTTACTCGAAAAAAAGTATGAGTTTGAACGAAAGGAGCTTTAATGGCTTTCAATCAATAGCCTTGTAATCATTCAGAGCTTTGCATTACACAAAAGGACATATAAGGACAAGAATGCACATTGAAAAGCAAAATAAAAGATAAAAAGAAAGATATCAAAGCATATTTAACGCGGAGAGAGGGTAATGGTGTTGGGGTGACCTCCTCTGCTTTGGGATCAGGGACTAGGGGCACTTTGATGGCTTCAAAGCTTGGAGGTGGTGGTGGTGGCTCTGGGATAGGTACTGGGGGTGGAGGCCTTGGTGGTCTTTCTGGCCCAGGTGTCGGATCTGATATTGGTGGGTCTGGCAGTGGAGTTGGTGGGCCCGATTCTGGTGGCCCAACCTTGGCTTTAGGTCCAGGTGTATGTTCAAGTACAGGTTCAGGTTCTGGTTTAGGTGGCTCGCCCTTCAGAGGTTACGGTAGTCGGAGGATTAGTGGCTAGGAGGGTCCGCATTCAACCTTAGTTCTTCTTTGGCGAGGGGGCAGCCTAGTTTTCTGGGGTTGGAGCCCTTGGGGGGATGTGTGAGGCTATTCCGAAGGGTCTCAATAGTATGGAGATTGAGTAGGGATGGTAGATCAAGTATTCCGCAAAAGGTGATCTCCTCCCCTGCTCATGTGGACAAGACAACTAGTGATTTGAGCCCGCAATAGTGTACACAGTCTTATAGGGATGTGATAGTCTACTCAATAGACCCTCGAGCGCCTACATGTGAGACCTTCAAGATGGACAACCGGTATAATGCACATGCAATTTTTAAATATGGACGAAAACTTCCCCAAGTGATCTGTATTGAGAAGTAAACCAATAGATTTCCATGATAGATTGAATGGGTATAAAGATGGAGGCAAATACAAAGAGAGGGGAGAAGATTATTTATTCAAAAAAGAGTGAGCCCTAACTTGTGGGCCAAGCTATCTTTATGGAGTAATTAGATTTTTAATTATCTTAACTGATATTAAATACTCTAATTATCTATTTAGGTCGTGTTATCCATCAAAGTTGCACTAGGATGGACTTCCAACGAGCCGCCAAAGTTTGAACATTGTTGTTCAAAATTCAGAGTTCAGAAGTTCAGCCGGTCGTAAAGACCACCCTTTTTCTTTTACATTTCCATAAAAATTATAATAAGAGATGTTGCATGATGAACTTGTAAAAGGTCTTAGCCACCTTAAGTCCTAAGCGTGAGTTATACTCTGGAGTTTTTTTTCACTTACTAATTATATTTTTCCGTTTTCAGGGAATTTATAATTTATGAGTTTTTTCACTCAATCCCTCCAGAGCTGGAGTATATGCCCATGGTTAGGCTTGAGCATGGATCTAAGCCTAGTGTCTAATGTATATTACCATGCTAAACATTCTCCTAGAGTCTTATGGAAATGTACTAAGTCCCCCTTAGGATTTTTTTTTATTTTTTTCAGTTAATTAAAAAATTGCCAGAATTCAACAATTTTTAATTAAAAAATAAAGATGTATTAAAAAAGTGGTACTAGGGGACTTAATAGGCCATGGGGATGCTCATTTTTGGACCTAGAGCACCCATATTACTTAAGTACCCACTTAGTTGAGCAAAAATAGTGATTTTAATCACTTAAAAGTCATTTTTGCTCACAAAACCCAAAAAAGTCAAATAAAATCAATAAAAATCAACAACGGCACAAATTAAGGAAACATGTGGGGACATGTTTGAGATGAAATAAAAGCCCAGGAGGCAAGGTGGTGCCCCTAGGATGATGAATGATGGATCAAAGGCATAGTTTATGGCATATGCCATGAGTTTTGAGCATGTGCAAATAAAGGGGTGCACACCTCTTGAGAGGTGGCGCATTCCTATGTGGGCAGCCAACCTCTTGAGAGGTGGCACACCCCACATCCTCTCAAATCTGCTAGATGGCAAGTATTGGTAGTGTGTGGAGAGGTGGCAGCCCACTCTCCAACACTTGGCTAATCTCTCCCTCCACTTGGTGCGCCCCTCTCCTACACATGGTGCGCCCTCCCTCATTGGAACTTCTCCCTCTTGTGCTATATATTGAAGCATTTCTCCCATTTGCAAGTTAGTTGGAGCTTTGGGAAGAATTGCTTGTGTATCATTGCTATTGTAACACTCTTTCTCATATTGGAATAAAAGAAGACTTTGGAGGTCAAATTGGTGGATTGGCCAAGTGTGTGGATGCTTATGTGTATGGGGTGATATTATTTTATTGCTTATTGCTGTTATATTTTGGTTAATGTGGCCTTATAGGAGTACTATTACTCAATAGGGTAAGATCACTAAACTAGTTTGATTAGTTATCTTGCTATTTATTTACTTGAGTGATTTTAGATGGAATACTTGTTTGGTTTAATATATTGTGTTGTAAGTTCTCTCTTGTAGGTGATACCATATTCTAACCCTCTCTTTGCAAGCAACCGAAATAATTGATACCTCAACTTGGAGAAGTGGATGATCTAGCTTGACTTTTCCTCTCTTTCAAGTCCTTTGAAGAAGATCCCTCTACAATTCATCAAGAAGGACTCCATTGCCCAACATTTTCCAAGCACAAGCTTGTTCTCTTTCTCCTTCTCTTGAAAGCAAAATTTATTGGTTACTTTACATATATATGCAAACAAGTTTGGCTCTAGTTTATCAAAAAGCTAAATCTTTAGTTCCTTTCATGCATGCAAATGATAGCTTAGATCTGATTTCTGTTTCTTAAAATTGCTATCTTAAGAATCTAAATTTTTTTTTGAAATTTCTAAAGGGTTGAAGGCTAATATTTTCCAAGTGTTTCCATTGTTCAACCTAGCATCTAAGTGCTCTAAACTTGCTGTTTTAGAACAGCCACAAAAGACCCTAAGGAAACTAGCTTTCTAGCTTGAGTTTCTTAGTTCTCTTTTGCTGAATTTTGTAGAATTTAACTTAGAAAAGTTTGTAGATTGTTGCTAATAACCAAAGACACTCTTAAAGTGTTTTTGGCCATCTTGTATACTCTTGTGTTTGTTGTTTGGTGCAGTTCACTGAATAAACAAGGGGAGATTTTGTCAGAATTTGGCGGATAAGGAGCATTTGGGACCTTCGGAAGCATCCTACGCTTTCCTAAAATTTTGTATAAACTGTAACACCTTGATCCATTGTTGTAAGGATCCAAAATCCTTTGAAAAGATCTAAAGACTCTTAAAAGAGCACTTGTAACCGAGTTAATAAATAAGTGAAGCTAAGGAGGCTTCACTTTTCTTCTTTTCCCCTCAAGGGGGGAACCGATGTGGTTGTGTTTGCTTAAGTTTCGTGCATAGTTTTCTTTTGCTTAAAGTCTAAATTTATCTCATGATCTAAGGACTAAGTAAAGGAATCAAATCTTACTAGTCTCAAAGCATTACACAACATTTAGATTAGTTTTTCTTTTGCAAAGTAGAACACTAATTGCTAGATTAGCTTTATTTTTCGCAATTTCAATTTGGCAAATAAACCATCCCCTCAGCTCCTCGCAAGAGGCCTGGTTAGTGTGGATTAGTAATTAGTCTCACATTTCAAATTCAGTTATTTATTTTCTTGTTTAAAATAAACAAATTCCCCTCAACTCATAGTGCGGTTCCTGACCCTTCCAGTTGCGAGCTAGTCTTGATCTGTTGGAAGTAAGTTTCATACACGTTGTGCTGGTCAGTGGTTGATAGATTAAATAGGACAATCTCTAAAGTAGTTAGCTTAATGCGCGGGAAAACGCCTTGAAGTGACCTGCGAAGTAAGGCGGGCCCTCTCGGGACCTGGCTTTCCACCAGTTTTGGACATCCAACACTTTGAGTGAGTTTTATTGGTGAGACCATTGGGTTTCGGTAAATCTCTCCGCAAGTTTCCAAACAAAGAGTTAACCTCTAAGGAGGCCCAAACCATTTCACTAATTCAACATCAATTTACCTTAATAAAACACACGAACTACATTGCCCACGATTCACTTTAAGGCACTGGTCTCAATTTTCACACTCAACAAAGCCACAGGCTTCTTTTTACATATTGGATATCGTCTTTAAAGCAGTTTTGATTTCACTTGCATATAACAAATGTACTTGAGTATCCTTTTTATGCAAGTGTATGCTTGATGTTATATCGTGGATGAATGACTTGTTTATGTTTATTTCAATTCATGGTTGATTGTTGAATAAAAGTAATAAACTCCTAGATTTATATTTCGTATTTAGCTTAGATCAAGACATAGTATTTTTGTTAGGGACCACCCCCCCTGGCTTCGCTAGGAGTTGGCCTAGACGGAGGAGTTGATGATTAGGTGACAACACCTTAACTCTCACTTGCCCCCAAGGACACACCGAGTGGATTGAAGATTTCTTTCACGTCTCCCAGGTGTGTATAAGGCGGCAACAGGTCGTATTTAAAGTAAGTAGGCTTTTATAAAAATGAAATAAAAGACCATGAAGACTGAATACTAAATCATGATTAAAAAATTATGAGGTTACATATAAATTAGCTCATGTATATAGATTTATTTACATTATAAAAAATGCAGTGTTTATGCACATAACATGCCTTATTCCTGTGAAATCTTTGTCCCCAAAGCTTGAAGACCAAATAGTAGCTCGCCATGTGACTTCTTTTTCTTGTGCTTCTTTGGTCTTTCTTTGGAGAAGATCATGTGCACCAAAACATAGGTTGGAGGAGATTAGAGAAGTGTCCCATGAACCCATTTGAAATGATGGAAACATGAAGAATGATCTTCAATCAGGAAGCTAAAATGAGTCGAAATTTGCTGTTGATTGGAAATCTTTGAATGTTTGTATGGATCCAAATATGACCTTGACATTTCATCAAACATCTGAGCTTCGCATATCAAGTGTGGCTCAAACATTTCATCAAACTTCTGAGCTTCGCATATCAAGTGTGGCTCGAACATTTCATCAAACATCTGAGCTTCGCATATCAAGTGTGACTCAAACATTTCATCAAACATGTCACCAGCACATATGTACCAAGGAGGTTAAGGTGAAGAGGAACGATTCTCTAGAATCTCTTTCTCATTTTCATGGCTATCCTGAATGAGTTCAGCACTCCATTCACAGTAGATAATGCCCTATTCTGTAAAATCTAACCATGTATTTATCTGATTTTCATATTCTATTTTTATTTCTTTCCAGCAAGATCTATGAGTTCTATCTTCCTTCCCTTCTCCAGTATGTTATCTAGGTGTTTCGTGTTTTTTAATTTTGTCATCAAATTGATCCCTAAATTTCTCTACGAACCTAGGATCCATAGTGAGTGTTTTAAGCAAATAAGATTCGAAGGCAAAATTTGGAATAAAACAATTCAAAAAAGTGGCACTTGTTTTGTGTCCTGATTGGAAATTGTGGTTATTTGTTTGTACTGCTAGGTTTTTGAGGCTGAAAGAGAGCGAAACCTTTTGGAGCTTGTGCATCTCCTGTTTTTGTTCCAAGCTATATCATATTATGCCCATTGGAAGTCTGTTGATCGGTACTTTCCAAAGAGCAAATTGTGCCTCAATGGGACAAACCAATGGGAAGTTATGGCCAGTTAAAGATTAGACGATACTGAACTTAACAGCATTTTAAAGACATTTTGGAAGTGAAAGTCAAGGAGGATGCAACTCCATTTATACAGCCCAGAATGACTATTGGGATGGCTTTCTGGAATGCTCTCTGAATGTACTTCCCAATGGTAAAAGGAGCACCTCAATCTGACACTCCAAACAGAATGTTGTGTCCTATGCAACACATGGACCTGTCTTTTCCCTTTTAATTGACACTTGGCACTCTGATACCACTTGTAGCATCTCTAAAAAACAAAACAGAGACACTACCATTGAAAACACTGATAAAATCTGAGTGGTAGGACAAAGAAGCCCAAAATAATAGAAATAAGGAAAGAGATTCATGAAATGAACGAAAAATAAAAAAGGGTTGTTGGCACCTGCACATCCAAAGTGGAATGCACATGCGTTTCTGAATGTATGGAGGAAAACTTCCACAAGTGATCTCTATTGAGAGAGTAAAGTAATAGATTTCATTGATAGATAGAATGGACAAAGAGAAGGCGAAAATTCCTATTTATTCAAAAAGAGAGTGATGCCCTAATGTGCATTATCAGGTGATTATTTTCTTATTAGCTTAATTGATACTAATCACTCTATTTTCCTATTTTAGGCCTTATTTAACATGGATGGCCTTTTACAAATATTAAAATAAAGTACTGCAAAGCCCTAGAACTAAAGCATGATTATGAAATTATGAACAAACTGATTAAAAACCTCCTCTACATATATTTATTTGCTTAATAAAAGATGTTGTTTTTAGGCACATAGCAAGGGGGATAGTGTTGAAATATTGTAACTGCAAAGAGTATTCTATTTATTATTGAGTCATTATTAAATAGATCAGTCCCCTTTTAGGGATTGATCATTTCGGGCATTGTAATTGACCAAATCCCCTTTTGCAGATTGGTCAAACCCTAATTATATCATGTAAATTACGAAGTCGCCCCCTAGGCCTAATTGGTTTTTTCAACTAAGAAGACATGTCGGCCCTGCCCAGTGAAGAGACACCTTTCCAGCGCCTGCCAGCTTGTATAAAAAGGAGGCCAGCGCCTCATTTGTTCACTCACTCATTCGATCATCCAGTGCGCAAGTTTGGTAGCTGCAGTTGGAAGAAGAAGGGAGAGAGAGGTGCATTGCTCAGTGTTGGATATTCTCTAGTGTTTTGGTTTATTGTCTTCGCATTGTATTGGCTATCAATATTAAGGAAATTTTGCTGGGTTTTCTCCCCCATGAGGGTTTCCCAGGATAAATGTTGTGTATCTTGTGATTGTGTTTCTCTCAGTGATCCTACCTATGCTATGGTTATCTAGTAAATTAAAAAGAAACCTAAAAATAGCTCAAAACTTAACATGGTATCAAAGCTAAGCTGAAGAGAGCATCTTTCACTGGATAAAGAAAAACGTTGTTGTTGTCGTACAAGAAAATTAGGGCTTTTTGTTGGAAAGGAATTTTTGCCTAAAAACCATCTAGAAAAGTGCGCCCTAGCCTAGGGAACTTTTTGGCGCCTTGAACGCACTTTTTCAGTGGACAAAACTCTCGAAAAGTGAAACCCTAGTTTTCACTGGTACCGGAAAACCAGAAGTACCAGAAAACCAGAGAACTAGAAGTACCAAAAAACTAGGAAACCAGAACTAGTACCAGAAGTACCAGTCCAGATTTCCGCAAGCTCAGTTTCAGGGGGTAAAATTTGGATTTTCAGAAATCTGATTGCACCAGCTTACTCGCCTTAGCTCAGTGCATCTATCCCCTGGATCAAAATTTCAAAATTTGAAGTTTGAAAAATTAGGGTTTCCTCATAAAACCCTAAGTTGCAGTTTCAAAATCAGTTGTAGTTGCAGTATTAGTGGAAGTATCAGCTGCAGTACCAGTTGCAGTCACCCTTGAAGTTTTTAAGAGTTGGTAATTATTATCGTTGCTACTAGATGGTGCCACTACCTGCAAATACTATTAGAGGTATGTATTCACATATGTTTAAACCTAAGTTGCACGAAATGGGGAAACAATACGAAGTTTCTGAAACAGGTACGATACGAAACATGCCCTCAAAAAATGGAAACGCCATATATAAAAAAATTAAAATATATATATATATATATATATATATATATATATAGTTTTTAAAAAATTAAAGCATTATATTGCAAGAAAAACATAATGATACACATAAATGACATTTTAGAAGGAAAACCATGTCCATAATAACTCCCATAGATGATGAATATCATTCATTACATGATGCAAGTAGCAAAATCCAAAATCAGCCTTTATAGATGAGGCTTTACATTCAAAATCAGCCTTTATAAATGAGGTTGTATGTGCTGAAAATGAAAAATAACATGATATAAAGGCAACTACAATTACATATCAATAATCATACTGATCCTCATCCTCATCATAAAAAATAGAACAAGATGCATGTTCAGCAGAACTAGAGAGTCGATGGGAAGAAGAGGCAACTTGAATTCCACTTCCACTTGCATCATCATCAATATCAAGAGCAAAAAAAGAGAGCTCTAAGTCAGGGTTTTCTGCATCCACATCCCACTCTTTATGAGGTCCACTTGTATATTCTTCACCCTTGCGAGACACAAGGCGAAGGTTTGAATGCACATATACAAGATCACTGAATGAATGAAACCATAGGTGCTCCAATTCTTTTCTGTTGATGAAGAGCTTGCCATTTGTGATAGAATACGAGTGGCAAGGCTTTGCAAATATACACCATTTGCCCCATGACAAGTCCACCATTTAATCGGGTCCATGGTGCTTCTCTCCTCCAAAGCTGACATGTCTGCAAAATCCTCTAATCCAACAACAAAACGAGCAAATTCCTCCCTCACATCTATTTACTAAGAAGATGGAAACAATCTACGGAAGGCTTTTTTCTCCTGTGACCACCTCCTTGTCCTTATGTGGGACCTTCCTCTTCCCATTGCTTAAACTGATGAAATCCTCGTCATAAAATTTGGGATTTTGAGCATGTGCCAAAGTGTGCAACGGAGTGTTGAATTCATTCCACCTAGTAACAATGATGGACCTCAAATGCTCAACAAAGTCAACCTCGACCAAAGCGAGGTGGAAGCCTCTTGTGTAGTAATTTCCACGGTTTTCTCAACTATTGTATCCATGCCATCATAAATCTCTCTCGGGAAAGGTTTGTCTATGTCTGCATCTTGGAGAATCTCAAATGTTGGTGAAGTAAAATTGAGAAATAATTCCACCTTGCTCCACCAATCCTCATCAATCAACACCCCTGCACCATACTTCCTCTCTCTAAATATGACTGTCTCCACTCAGTCCAAGTCACACCCACCACCATACTCATCAATACAATTTTGACCCCAACAAAGTGACAACATGATGAAGAAGTTTGAGGCATATCTTGTCTCAACAACTTGAGCAACTCCAATTTGGAGTACTCTAAATATATTGCTTGAGACTAGTGGTGGTTGGTGATGATTTTAATGATCTCCCTAGCTTTCTCTGTGAGCTCCTTAATCCATTCGGTTTTACCTCAATCTCTTCTAAAATGAGATTCAAATTATGAATGATACAAGGAGTCCAAAATATGATTATATCTACTCTCAACAATCAAGCCTGCAACTTTGCAAACGTGTGCATTATTTGTGATAACTTGCACCACATTTCTTGGCCCTACTTGTTCAATCCGCGAGAAGAAATTAAAATATCAGCGATGAATTTCTTGTCTTTTACCTCGCCAGAACAATCATCTGCTCTCAAGAACATCGCTGCTTTTGGTGATGATGCAATAACATTGATCAAGGGCCTTCACTTTGTATCAGTCCATCCATCTGAGATAATGGAAACCCTTGTGCTGGTCCATGAGCGACGAATTGGTTTGCGAATATCATGAATCAATGACCTCTCTTCTGCGTAACAACATTACGCAGTTTTCATGGATTTATTGCCTTGAGAGCAGGGCCTCGTTAATTGCCTTCACCATATCCGTCCAATAGGGGGACGAACCACATTAAATGGGATGCCACATGAAAATATGGCCATTGCCACTCTTGACTCTGTTTCTTCTCTCTTTGTGTTGTTGAACATGTTCATCAATCGCTTTACGAACACCGCAGCTTCAGTCACTCAGGGGCCTTTAGCTGTCTTGTTTATCTACCTCTATCTACCCTCCCTCTTCCCTTGCTTGGTGAACAATCCTTGGCTCATTGCTAACACCCGAGGAAGGAGGATGCTTGCTACTTCCATGCATAGTAATCTTGGCTCTATTATCCTTATTTTTTTTGAGCATCATCATGCTCTTTTGGAATCTATCCCTCACCTACAGATCAAGGGTATAGCGACAACCTTCAATACCCTTCCCTTCCTTCGCAAAATGAAAGGCTGACTCTTATTAAGAGCCCTTGAGTTCTTATCCTTCTTACATAGAATTGCAATTCCATTTCCAGAACCTCCCATGAGCACCCATAGCCTTGACCTTGGTAACATGCCTCCAAAGAGGATAGTATTCCTGTTGCTTGCTTACTTCGGCGGCTCTAGGATTAGATGAAACAACGCATTGAGAAGCCATGAACGTTGCAAGAAAAGAAGAAAATTAAAACTTTGTTCACCAAACAAAGGCAAAAAACTAGTTTTCATGGTTAGATTGGCCGTTGTAACAACCAATCTAACCATGAAAAACTAATGAAAACTAATTTTCATCAACAGCAAACTAATGAACATTGAAAACTAATGAAAAATAGTATTATGACAACAAGTGGTGTAACAACAACAATATTTAACCATAAAAATCAGCATATGAATAGCTGAAAATAAAACTCTTGACAAACATTTTCAGATCCAATACTTAAAACAAACTTTTCAATGGTTAAATTGTGAAATAAAATGAAGATAACATCGAAGCAACCCAATGGTTTGTAACAACAATTTATAGAGAATTCATCAACCATTTTAATCACAAATCATAGAGGCATCATAAATTAAAATTCTATGAAACCAAAGGAAAATTTGCGCAACTGGCAGGCAAACACAAAATAAATCTACTCACCAAAATAGAGAAGAAGAAATGCGCTCATTAAAACCACACACAATCTCCTTCTTCTTCTTTGTGAGGAGCTCGTCTTGCTAATGAAAGTGTGAGGGATGAGCAAAGCAAGTGGTTTCTTATAATCACTTTAGGAGATTTAGGGTTTTGGTTTTGCATCTAGAAGTTTTTTAATTAAACCAAGGCATAAAATCATCTTCATTCTAATTATAGAAGACAAAAAACGCATTAATTAACACTGGCGGAAGTTTGAAATTGACCCCTATGGTTTACCTAATTTACCTTTGAAGGCTGCGGAAACCCAGATTAGGTATGGTGGTGCGCCTTTAAGCAGCCGTAAGATTGTGCAGATGCGGTGTTTCCCTTTACCTGAAATGTCGTGCAGTGCGGTCGACTGACGTTTGAGGAATAGATGCAGATACCGTTTGATCTGGTACCATTTCAGACTCTCAGAAGCGGTTTCACCGCAGCATTAGGTTTAAGCGTTAAGCTTTAAAGGGGTATTTCGCGAGGGGAGAAGGGATCTCTTGCCATAGATCGAGAAGGATCTCAAGATCAAACACTTTCAGGAAGGGAATAATGCAACCCGGGTTTGATTATTACATTATGCATCTACTTGTTATAACATTATGTTGATCCTATAGAAGTTGTGAAGCTATGACCATCATGTGACCATTTGGTCCAAAATTTAGGGTAAAGTATTAGATTGATTAAAAGTTGAGATCTGTGAGTTTATCCTTTAACTTAACCATTAAGATAGCATATTGTCTTAGTACATGAAATGATTGATGAAACACTCATCATCTTGAGTGAAGGGGACTTAGAAGAAAAACAACACACTCATTCTTGAGGACAAGACTCAGGTTCTAGGGTTTGATTAATTAAGTTGATAAGATTCAAAGTTGCACATACGTGGTGATAACACACCATTACAAGTAAACACTATAGTTGGTAGATCTTTGAAAGAAAGTATTATGCTTGGTAGCGTGTGAGCATATTGAGATAAATGCTTGTTGTCATTTACCGAGAGATACAACTAACATCTCCTCTAGGAGAGCTTCTTGTGTTGATTCTAGGTTACCTTGGATGAATGTTTGATCACAACACTAGAAAGTGTTGGTCTCATTTCGTATTGTATTTGTTACTTTTGATCCTTGTTTGAGACGGTCCACTTGGTAAACTCCTAAAGACTCTTTGTGATATTTGTATTGTTGTTTTTATTATTATCAAAGAGTATTATTCTTACTTACTGTTTTGTTGACATATTTCCAGTCGGGTGATATTAACAGTATAGTGAAGGTTTCATGCAGTTAGATGGGCGATTTATATTTTTGCTGACCAGAACCTTGAAGTGGAGATGAAAAGTATCTCATATGGAGATTATTGATTGTAAAGAGCGAGAAGGCTCTAAAGATGACCGAACATTAGAGCGAGAACTCACTAGACTTGTTCAAAGGATAATGAAGCCACCTTATTAGGAAGCATAGCTTCGTTTGAATTCTAGCTCAACTTTTCATATTAAGACTTGGTATTCAAGCTTATAAGGTATATTGAGATGGTGAAGTCTTAGACTTAGAAAGAAGCCAGTGGCAGTCTCGAAGGATCGGATGAAGAGCTGACTTCAGGATTAGGGGCGGATGCCATAGAAGACAGATGCGTGGCAAAAACTTCTAGGAGATGCCGTCCTGGGAAGATTCCCCTTGTTTGATTCTGAGAGAAGCAGGAGTCGGAAGACTAGGATATGGTTCTTCCATGAGACTAGAAATTCGGTGTAACCAGTTAATCCCAAACAAATCAAGCATGTTGTGGTGTACAAAGCGATGTTTGTCCAGGAGGATTCTCCTATGAGAGGGAGAAGACCTTATTGAGACTCTCCGATGATTGAAGAAATACTTCGGTGTTCATGAGAACCTTGAGAACAACCATGATTCATATATAGTATGAGATGCATGGGGAGAAATCCCCATATTTAATATTGAGTGGCAGTTGGTGCATTGCATTGGTTGGGTCATGGAGACATGACTACAATAAAGATAGATTTACCTCCATGAAAGCGTGCTTAATATATGGGTTATTGAGCCACTCCAGTTTGGATAAGTTGTTTACCCATTGTTGAGTAGAGGGGTTACTTCGATTTCAAGTCCTTAGTGAGATGGAGGCGACCATTCTCAACTTAATTTCAGCTAGGGTCTGCGGAGGTCTGGGATTCAAAGGCAGGTTGAGAGAAAGGGAGAGGACCTCTGAGCGGTGAACAGCCGTGCTTTGTGAGGCACATAGAGATAGTACATGATTGTGTAGATTGAGTTACTTGGTGACAGGTGGCTGAGTTGTTTTAGTGTTGGTACGGTTGAGAGGCCAGAAGACTGTCTGTGAATGAAACAAGCTCCTAGAACTGGTATGGCAGAGAGGAAACTGCCGGTTTCCCAGCAAGGGAAAGCTTGGGCTTTACCAAAAAGTAAAGTTGATTCTAAACTTTCAGGCAGAGTGATATAACTAGTGATGTTGCTACTATATGAATGATGTATTCTTGACAGATGAAAATCCATCCGCGAGTTGTGGGCTTCATCTGAGTTTGATGAACCTAATACCATTATATCTCTTAGGTCTTGAAGTTTGGGAAAGCCCAGAGAAGATCTTCCTAAACCAAAGGAAATTATCACGGTTGAAATCTCGAAGAGGAGGTTGATATGTTGGAGTGCAAATTCATGAATACACCCATGAAAACAAAATTGAAGCTCTGGTTGATACTTAGGCAGTGATTGATGCTATGTTGGTAGAAGCGAGATGATTGGATCGTTGATGTATGCGTGAGCACTAGGCCAAATGTATATGTTTTCTTGTGAACTTACTGCCAGTCAATTTCTGGTAGAGCGGTGTGAACCGCTTGGTGGTTACAAAACGTGATGAGGTACCTTAAGGTTACTTTAGAGTTTGGTCTCAATTATAATGGAGATCATGACTTGAGACCAAGTGGTTATCTGGAATTAAGAAATTTTAGGTATCTACAAGAAGGCACTTACAGGATGTTGTTTGGAGTCACGGGGTCAACCATGATCTCCTTAATGATGAAACCCGATCAAGTATTTCTCTGACGAGCAAGAGATATATTTAGGCATGGTGGCAGGTTAATGAAGCCATATGGCTTAGGATATTTGTTCTGAATATGAGATGTCAATTGTATAAAGCAGTATTGACAGATGTCTCATTATGTTGGGTTGAATAGTGCAGTTTGAAAGGACCTCCCTCGAAAGGGAGTAGTGTTGAATATTTTCATTGTATCGACCAATAGCGGTACTTTCGGTTAGTGCATATCCCTGGGGTGATCATCCACAGGCGGAATCCAAGAAGGTGCGGGTGGGATGTGCATGTATATGCTAGCTTTGGTGAGTAGTTGTTGCTTTCAGTTGGGATTTTATATCCTAGGGGGAAGAAATGCTTTGATTCTGGTAGATACTTCGTTTGGTACCCACAAGATATTTGTTGATGCCGATACCGTCTTTGAAGATTTCCGACTTAGATGTGATGTTGTTGATACCGACCTGCGTGTTAAGAGATTTCCGTTGTGATGTTGTTGATGCCAACCTTTCGTGTTGAAGATTTCCGACTTCGTGCTGATGTTTATTGTACGATACCAATCTGCGTCTTGATGTTGTTGAGATACGGCTTTGTGATGAATATTTCCGACTGGTGTGATGTTGATGATGCTCCAACCTTGTTGTCACATTTGTTGTTGATGTTGTATCGGCCTTGTGTTGTTATTGATTTATCATGATATTATTACATTGTTATACTAATCCGTGGTAGTCTGAGATAGTGATGATGCCACTTCAACTTGCGGTGAGAATGATGATGGTATTATTTATTTGACTTTCATTTTGAAGTTGATGATATTGGCACAACCTCATGCTAAAGATGTTGATGATATTACTTTATCCCTCATGCAAAAGCGGATGATGATGTTACTTTAGCCTCACTCCAAAGATGATGACGATGTTACTTTAGCAGCCTCATGAGGATGATGATACTACTCTAGAGTCTAGCTCCATGCTCTTTTGTGAGCGATGATGATGAGAAAAACTTTAGATGATTTATAGATATACCCATTCCGGTGTTCCAGGATCATTGATGTTGCTTCTCTCCACACATTGATGTTGTGGTAGGTTGTGTACGTAGAGATACCCTTCTTGTTAAGGAGAGTGTTGAAATATTATGCTTGCAAAGAGTATTCTATTTATTATTGAGTCATTATTAAATAGATCAATCCTTGCGGTTGATAGCCGAACGTATAATTGACCGGAAATCCCTTTTCTTGATTGGTCAAACCCTAGATATATTATGTACATTAAAGAAATTGACCCCAGGGCCCTAATTAAAGTGTTTTATCCACTAAGAGACAAGTTAGCCACACTTGGTGAAGAACCTTTCAGTACACCTTGACTTGTATAAATCGGTGTTGATTAAATTAGGCATCGACAAAAATTATTTGGTCAGGAAAAAAATCGTTTCGGCAAAAATTGGAAAAAAGTCGGCAAAAAATCGAAAACCACGACAAACATTAAAATACAAAATATATTCATTTTTTCAAATTTTAAACATATAAAGCAACAACATCGGATAAACACATTGGCACATAAATATGGAGAAATCACGATATATATGTAGTCACTAGTGGATCCAAATAAAAAATTATACATCAAAGTAGATATTGAATGTTGAAGGGCCTCTGCAATACAAAAGCGACATCACTTATATAATTATAGAAATGTATGTCATGATTCATCATCATGATGGGTGTGTAGATCTCGATATACAATGAAAAATGAAACAAAACTAGCGACTAGCTATCTAATATCAATGTGGGCCTCACCCCCTTTACTAGAAAAGATAATGGGTTGTTTGACAGGCCTTCCCCTGACAATAGAAGGCCCTATATCTGATAGTGGATGACCAACGGGTGGTAATGGGGTAGGTGTATCAATAGGAGTGTAGAAGGTTGTCGTGTTTGCACATCACCCTCCATGATGTCTTGGGCCCACTCCTCCCTATGAATGGAGGGATTTAGATACATACCTATAAATGGAAGGGATTTAGATACATATCTATGAATGGAAGATTCAACACCGGTTGGCAAGTGAAATTGAACCCTTGCTCCACTTAGAAACCCTTGATGGTGATGATGATGGTTGTTAAGTTGCCTCCACGGTGATTGAAACTACAAACCCTTCTCCTTCCCCTTCTCCCAACCCGAAAAGCGAAATGACCAAAAAAATAAAAATAAGCCCTTATGCTCGCGGGTTCCCTGCATCCGGAGAATTTTTGGTAAAAGTCTGGACTTTGGTAAAATTCCGGGTTTTGGGTAAAAGTCGGCGATTTTAGTAAAAGTCGGGACTTTCAAAATACAAAAAGTCGCGATTTTTAGAATTAAAGGTCGACTCGAGGGGTAAAAGTCTGTGACTTACAAAGTCCTTGAAAAATCGTGATTTTTCAACTATATATATAAATATAAAGGGCGTAGCGCCTCATTTGTTCACTCTCATTCAGGAATCATCCAATGTGTAAGTTTGGTAGCTGCAGTTGGAAGAAGAAGGAGAGAGGTGCATTACTTTCGGTGTTGGATATTCTCTAGTGTTTTGGTTTGTGTCTTGGCATTGTATTGGCAAATCTATATTAAGAGAAAGTTTTATGGGTTTCTCCCCCATGAGGGTTTCCCAGGATAAATGTTGTGTATCTTGTGATTGTGTTTCTCTCAATGATCCTACCTATGCTATGGTTATCTAGTAAATTGAAAGAAACCTAATAGAATTAATTTAATGGATTTTGCTTAATACTCTTAAAATTACAATTCACTGTGGGACCTAGACTTGGCACCGCTTTATTCAATCAGTTATTTAATCTGTTTGCTTGTAATTGTGTGCTTTATTCAATCAGTTATTTAATCTGTTTGCTTGTAATTGTGTTGCAGATAATGGCAAAGATAATGATGTTCCAATATCTTGTGACTCTTCTTGAAACAGATTTTATTTGTCGTTGTCAAGTCTTTAAAAGTAAGCAGTCTATGTAATACATTACCTCTACATTTTGTTTTGGATTTTAGCTTTTTCTGAAAGAACAATAAATATTAGAAACTATTAACAGACACTGGTCTTTTTTGGGACAGGAAACAAAGGATGGCCAATAATACGGGATTCTTTTCTTAATCAGCTACTGGTAATGCACTTTTTATTTAGTGTACAAATATGGTAAAATCGCTTCTTATTTTTCTAGTCATGCATAGAATATCTGTACCAGTGAGATTTCTTTCTCTACAGACATAAGTAAATTATAAGTGATTTTTCTCTGATTGTGGGTGTTGCAGGGATCCCAAAGAACGAATTTAAAAAACTTAGTTATATCATCTCTTCACATTATGGCTGCAAAAGCCAAGGAGACTTTTGACGATAATCACAAAGGACATAGTGCAGATGCTATATTCAAAAAAACATTACAGGATCTTGACAGTGCATCATATCTGGCTGAGGCTGAGATTAGATATACACTCTGTTTATCAGTGCAGGGACTTCTGACAATGGTAAAGAGCTGTTCAATTATTGTTTTAGAGCATGACTATGTTATGCAGAGATAGTGAATTAACTATTTTTTAGTTATATGCCCAAAATAATAGATGACAGAACTTGACACAATTAAGAAAGGAGCAGATAAGAAAGGTCGGACTTCCAGATCAGATGGGTCCCGGTAAGTACACAAACTTATGATTGGGTGCAAAGTAATTTCTAATGTCTTGAACAATAGTTGGTTCTGGACTGAAATTTTAATAATGTCTTTCATGCTTCACAGAACACCTGTTTTGGAGATCGTCATAGATGAATTATCTTACAACAAGGAGTTGATTGGTCCATTTCTTCAGGTTCATACTTTTAATCGTTTTCAGATATTGAAAATTGCTGTGTTATTTATGTCTTCAGTTGACCCCTATGAATTTCTTTTGTGGATCCATGATGATCAATGTGCAGAGTGCATAGAATAATTGAAATGTTATGAGAAATTTAAACGTTAGTCTGTGGCATGTGTACAATTTTATGCTTAATGGTTCAACTGATCCACCAAAACCTTATGTATGATCTGGAGATGTAATGGAATACTGTTTTGAAAATCTTGCTTCTCATATTGCAGTACAAAAATCAATAAGATTACTAGGTGATAGCACAGTTGACTCCCTCTCCCAACATAGGTGAGTAGAGTGAAAGCATCCATCTTAGCACCTAACTAAAAAGAGTTTACATCCTTTCTTAAACTATTCATTTTGGCTGCCATTTGTGCTGTCCGTTCAGCTTTTAATGCTGCCAACTCAAGGTGAAGATTAGCCGCATAATCATTAAACACTGCTTTACCCCTCTGGCAAAGAAGATTTATTGTTACTGCATTATGAACTATATTTCCCTTTCATGTTGTTTAACCATTCATAAGTTTCACCTAGGTCTCCTGGTTTGTGTTTAAGTTTGATGACCACGAAATTCAAAAAAATTGGCAGTGCAAATTTGCAAAATGATGTGATAAATTGCTACATTAAGTTTGCGGAAATATATAATTCCAAATTTGGGATTAATCCGAATTTAAACAAATTTAATCACTGAATTTCGAACTTAAGTGAATCCAATCACTGAATATAATTGAAATTTGAATTTAAACAAATGTAGGGATGAACTTCAATGAATTTATTTGGCTGCCCTCGAAATTTGCCAAATTTTGAACTTCAAGGTTTAAATTCAACAATTGCAGTGACTTGAGTCTCACAAAATTGCCTTGTTCTAGTTAAGAAGCCCAACTGGAAGAGTTGCATATTCCAACGAGACCAAGTCCCATAAGTTTGATCATATCTACAACTTCAAAAAACATGCTCAAAAGAAAGACAAGTATACAAGCACAATATCCCAATGGACAAGCAAGTGAAGCTTGCTGTCCTATATAGCAGCAGTAAACAATGATGTAAATCAACAAGTAAATGATAATAGAAGCTGCTAGATATGTCACTTAAAGTCAAGTAAAGATGCAAGAGATTAGGCTAGCAATGACTAGTGTAACTCAAGCAAGATAAGGCTAGACTTAATGACAAAGTAAGGCTGTTTAAGAAAAGTTATTGAAGAGATATTATGACAGCCTTATGGCTGTAACAAAAGGTTGATATAGCAGAAGAATTCAACCACCTAAAATCACTAATAAACCACTCAAAATATGTGCTAGGGTTAGTAGGTTATTATGGCAGCTTTTTAGGAATTTTTGACCGTTGAAAAGTGAGTAAGAGAAAGAAGCTTAGATGAGTTTGCTGCAGCCCTAATGGCTGTAGCATAAAGTTTATAACAACAATAAGGTCTTCTTGTCCAATCAAAACGTCCTAGTGGCTCAAGCAAGCTATTAAGTAAAACAATTGATTCCACTTTAAACAATTTGAATATCTCGCAAAATCACGTATTTCAATGCAGTAATTTATTTCTCCAATGCAATTTCAGATTAGTGCTTTATATCTATTGGGCAAATGGATTCTTGGATGTAAGAGTTAGATCTACAATATCATTAGGGGTGTAGGTTCTTTTACTCCCTAGAGCATGCAAAACTAACCAAGGTAAAGCTAGGAGGGTGTAATCCCTTTTACTCCTCCTAGTAACCTAGGAAAAAATGGCTTATCAACTAGCAAATAACATGAACCTTGGTGGAGGGTGTATGCTATTATACTACTCCAAGGGTTTGAGACAAGATTAACAATGAAACTAGAAGAAAACACCAATAAAATGCCAAAATTTCCTTACCAATTCCAAAATAGCAAGATCAAACCCTAGTTACCAAGCAATATCCATCCATAAGCAAGAGAACAACCATCCAAGAGGTGTGCACCACCTTAGCTCCACAATATTCCAAGAGAAAACACCATAAGATAGTTTCAAAAGAGAGAGATGATCCAAATTTCCCAAAGAGGGCGGAAATTTCAGCCAAGTGGTCTTTCTCACATGAGAGAGCTATGTTCAAATGAAATGAAAATGATTCTTATTTATACAAAACTCCTAAGAAGTGTTTGTTCACATAAATTAGGGTAAACCACAAAATAAGGGAACCATTCTCCCTTTATTTTACCCCTTTACAAAATAAATTCAAATTTAATTTTAAAAATGCACATAAGAAACCCTAAAGCAAGATGTCAACCCCTTCTAAGGTGACGTCAAGGTCACTTTAGCAAATCGTTGAGCAGAGGGAGGAGGTCGTTGGGCCTCCTAAGGCTCCTTATTCATGCACTAGGGTCTTATCCATCAAGCTAAGGCTTCTCCTCTTCAAAAAGTGCCAAGTGTCAATCGTCAACACCACCACCCGCAAAACCCTAGCCCCAACATAGCGTCAAGCCCCAAGATGTAGCACTCTAGCCTCCAAAGGCAAATCGTTGGGTGATGAAGGGCTAGGATAGGTCCTCTAAGGTGTCTCTCAAGCCTCCAAAGGCTATCATCATCATCCAATGTGTGGGTCATGGTATCCAACATGTGGGATTCATGCCCCAAGGAAGCCCAAGCTAGGCTTGTTCCTCCAAAACTATCCACCAAGCAAGGTCCTGCAAAGACAATGAATGCGCCCTCCAAGAATCTCATGTCAAAGCATCATGGAAAGTAAAATCACATTTAATAGAAGAGCCATTCAAGCATGTACATCAAAAACTACCTCATCAATTTAAACAGGTGCTCAAAGACCCTATGCAATTTGCCATGTTTAGGTATGGGAGGGTTGATAAAGTGATCTATTGGGTAAATCATTCTTTATGTCAAGGAGTGTATCCTAGGTGGAAACCTCTGTAAGTCACGTGGAGAAGATTAAGTGGATGGGGGGTTAAAACTTTTGGGCATGGGGTTCATGACATACAAGGGTTTGTATTGTCTCATTTATGGGTGCCTTTGTAGAGGGTGTGTTGCATCTTCGTTTTCAATGCATCCTTTTTCCAAGCCCATTTATTGCCATTTGTTTTTTAAGATGTTTCTGGGTTGAAGCCAAGGTGGGGCTTCTACCTAAGCATGAAAAACATTGCCCACCTTGACTCTACCCTGGTCACATTATGCTTCCCCAAGTTGAAGACAATGTGTGGGGCTTCTACTTAAACATGAAAACCATTGCCCACACACACTCTACCTTGGTTGGCGTTTTTATATTGTTATTTTTCACGGGTCTCATCAGATTCTTATGAGAGACATTTCATTGTCCTTGGGATCCCTATGCGAGCATCTAGAAGGTTCATGATTTGCTTTTATCTTTTGCCAGCTACAAACCTCTGGGCCTTCAGCCCCTTCTTTCCATGAAATGAGGTACAATTCCTTCTTGGGTCAATACGCCCGGAAATCCCAAAAGATAAGGAGACGAACAAGGGGTGAAGTGATGAAAAATGGTAAGTATGATCGGGAGTGGCACGATGACTTGTCAAGGAGACCTCCCAGTAACAAATCCATCCCTAAGGGTGACTACTTACTAGGGCACAATGTCAACCACCAAGGTGAAACAGGGCAAAGAGCTTAACTTCCACGCAAACGTTCTATAATCAAAAGCAACTTTAAATGCAACATACTCAAATGCCTGAAATATTGAAGTGACACTTACCACAATCCCTGACTTGTACCTCATGGAGCAAGACCCATCGTCTTCCGGAAGCAAGTTGATGTGGGGGATGCTATCGTCACGAATCCAGGAGATGTGGTGGTGGAGCGGATCTCTATCTATGGATGTGGACGCTGTCGGTCATCTGTCTCTCAGTACTCCATGTCTGCAACTTGAGGGCCTCGAGAGTTGAGACATCATCTCCTTAGTTATCCCTAGAAATTGGGGTTAAAGACCTAGTCTAGGGTTAGGGTTTTACCTATTTTGTGGACCTAGAGAGAATTTAAGCTATGTCACAAGGTTCACCAAGCTTCAACCTTGAGGTTGAAAATTTTGTGAACCTAGAATTTTTTTTGATGTTTGTTTCGGTTCGTTGAACCTCATGGGCATTGACTGACTCTTCATTTCTTTTCCTCGTTCCTTATAAACCTTGTTTCACAACTCAAGCTTGTGATTTATCCTTGTAGTTCCCATGTGCATCATAACATTTTTTATGTTTATTGATGTTAACTTTTTACTATTTTATGTTATATTTCATTTTAAAATCTAAGTAACAGAACACGGCCCCCTAGGGGTGCCGTGTCTGTATCCTACATGTTGGACACTGAGATGCTAGGACATGTGTTTGGCACATGTCCTAAAACATAACACGTGCCCTAGATGTATAGTAGCTGTTCGACTCTAAAAACATTTTTCATTGCTATTTTTTCACTTTCAATTGTACAGAACTAGGTTGCGGGGGAGCGCCACCCCCCTCGCTCCTGATCCCGAAGCGCGCTCCCTAGGGAAAAAAAACGCTCCCCGCCTTAAAAAGTCTCATAACCATGCTTGGAAGCAGAACTTTTGGGTTAATATGATTGTGATCATATTCTCAGAGGAGACATGCCACCCCCATCCATTAGCAGCGTTCCAAATGCATCAATTTTGCATTTATCTTCACAACGCCCATTGTCACGTGGGGGCCATTCAGTTGCTGGTTCGTGTTCCAGGAACACTTCCATCTACTCCTACTCCTTTTCTTCAAAGATCACGAGAGAAGAAACTAGAAGTTTCTTGTGGCAAGAGGAAAACTTAGAGCATAGTACTTGGTACTAGCTACTATATACTAGATCACTAATGCTTGCTGGAAAATTGATCGGATTGAGGTTGGAATGAATGCTTAAATCTCACATTGCAAGTGATACATCTATGAATTGATTGAATGCTTTATGAAAAATGAAGGTGCACTCAAGTAACAAATCCTAGAATATGCTTTGAAACACACTTAATGGGCAGTAAATGCTAAGACTTCTTTAACCATTGTTCACTGCATTAACAACACCGAAAACAATTTAATTCCGAATGGCATTCCTTGATGGATGCATCTTTTAAGTTCTTTGAGGATTGAAAATTAAGAGATATTACAGATTGGAAGGTCTAATCCACTAAACACAACTCGACTTCTAATTCTGTTTGAACTGAAGGTCTACTATGGTTTGACATAAATTTGTCAGCTCCAAACAAGATTCAACACTACTAATTGTTAGAATATGAAAGATTGTGCTCGTTTTACCATTGACAATACCCTTGTCACCCAACCATAGGCCAAAGCCACCCTCTGAGCACCTTGACCTTGACAGAGAAGAATACTGGTAGCAATCAATAGCCAAGCAAGGCTAATGCA
>SNQJ01S0141038.1:0-23508 GCA_010110895.2 Picea sitchensis
CTTCTCTTTCTCTTTTTGGATCTTCGCTCTGTCTTCTTCAAATTTTTCTTGGAGAGCATTCTTCTCTTGTTGCGCGACTTGGATTTGTTGAATAGTTTCTTCCTGTGCTCTCTTTAGGGCCTGGGTGGCCTACGATTTTTCTTCCTAAGCATTTCGAAGGCATACTTTGAATGTGTCAACAATCTTGCAGAGCTGAAGTGATTCATCTCCCACTTTTGTTGTTCCTTCTGGCAGAGGTGCAGTAGAGATTGCTTGGCTAGACTAGAGTACTTGTTGTACTCCTTGGAGCGTGATCTCAGTTTGGCTATACATTTGTTCCTGCTTCGCCTCCTTCTTCTCTATGATTTCCTTTGAAGCATCATTGACTGCTGCAACAATAAAATCAAATTCATCCAACGTGAGGGAATTTCGCATCTTGGTTACGGGGGTTCTTGGTTTCTTTCTGGCGGAAGATTTCAGAGGTGAGACCTACCTTTTCTTTGATGAGTCTTCTTCGTCCCTAGGCGATGGTACTTCGACTTTCTATTATTTATTTTTTATACCTTCTTCGTCATCACCTTCTTCATCTGGTGTAATGGAAGTCGTCCTTACAGATAGGCTGTTAACATCTTGGACTTCTTCAGTATTCTTCGTTATTTTTTGCTTTCTTTGTCATACTGGGCCCAAGTGTATCCTGCACAATTCTGGGGCTATCGATGTCAGAAATTTTTGTGGGGTCTGTTGGAACAAGGAGGTCCACCGAACATTCCTTGTTGATCTCTTCCAAATCTTCTTATGTCAGCTTATAATAGGACTGAAGTTGTTCCTCGTGTTCATCAGTGCATGGGGTTAGGTATATAAAGTGGCAGTTCACGCTAAACTTTATCAGAGGTCGAAATATCTGTAAATTGTTCTGGGTTATGCGAGGTTCACTCCTTATGGCTTCTTTCAGTTGGTTATAGTAAGCGTGGAAAATGACATTTGATTACCATAATGTACTGAACTTTGTGGCTAGTGGTTCAAAGGGGTCAAGGTCCAAGAAGGTTGCAACTTTTAGTAGCTCTCATGCAACAAAAGTGATCAGCATCAGGAGCCAGCTAAAATGGAATTCATGCCCCTAATCCTAGGCTTCTCTGTAGTCAATCACCAGTTGATTCACCAGGTACTTCACCTAGTTCATCTGTAGTCCCTCTATGGACTTTACTGCGAGGTCAACTATAAATCCAGATACTTGTATTGGTCAATTCTTGTGTACCAACTTCCCTCTGATCAGTTGGCATGCGATGTGCACAACACCACTTTCAATAGAATCTACCTTGTATCCTCTCGCGCCTTTCTCAACATCGCCATAGCCTTATTTGATCTTCTCCACAAGAGCGTGGTCTGCGGTCTTTCCATGATAGTACTCATGGGGATCAGGGCCCTGCATGCTAATCCTGGTGATCCTATTTATCAACATCGGATCAACATTTATGTGATGGTCTAACCACAGGTATCCTCCGTGGTAACTTGCTAGTAGCAATTTTACATAGGAATTCACCTTCTGGTGTCTGCCGAAGTGCGATATTTTCATAATGTTGAGAAACTTAGACTACGTGAGGTTCATCATCCATTGCTGAGGAATGAGCTTCAAATTATTTCCCTTAGTTCTCGTCAAGTACTTATACGGGGCAAGCATGCTACAAGTTTTACGGTCCCCAAGGTTGAAGTCACAAAACTTCAATGCTGTAACCTTGTCTTGATCTACGTGATAGGTGCGTACTCCTTTCGGTAAATATGTAGTGACTAGGGTGTATTAAAAGTCTCTAGTGACATTTTCCCTATTAATCTCACCGCTCAAAGAGGGTATGTAAGCTGGTAGGATGGATGGCACTAACTTCGCGTTGGCTATGTCGTCCTTATGCTTAGTTATTCTCTTTGCACTAGCTCGAGATGTTCCTACTCAAGTAGTCAAAGAGGAGGCTTGCACTCCTCCCATCGATGATGCTTGGACTCTGGTGGACATTCTTCTTTCCGACATGAATCTCTCAATCATTAAATCGAGAAGAACCTCTATAACAGATTCCTCAAGTGCGGTGAGATCGTCGGACATACCCAATCGGGAAAGATAATCAAGGTCACGATGATCTCAAAATACTGCACTAGGATGAACAATCTGCTTGCAATGATCACTGTAGATAATCACTAGTTCTACAGGCTTCGAATTTTCAGTTGGAAAAAGTTTTCTTCGGGCATGGCGTGATGAGCTAAATAGGAAATTTGTCAACGGTCTGTTTGCAATGGGTATGAATCTTCCGTGAACGTTGATCCATCTGTTATGGAATGGTCCAACAGTCTAGTGGTGATCCTTTAATGCTTTATTTCTATTCGGGGTGGAATTCGAACGGTTATATCAGTCCAATGAATATATTTTTTTGCAACGACGAAGTGCCATATGTCGATGTTCTGATATCCCGACGAAGCTCAATTCCTATGATTTTTCCTTCTACGAAGTTTCCTATGGAATCTTCTGTAACTTTTCAATATTAGTTCTCTTCTTACTTAGCTTCCTATCCTTCTTACCAGTGAGCTTCATATCGATCATCCTTTTTCATTTTTGATTCTTATCTTCTCTCGACATAGTCACTTCGCGATGTTGAGTTTCTTTCTTCAGATCCAAGGTTAATACTCCTTCATCATATGGATTAGGTATTTTGGTCTTCTTCGGTTCCTCTAATGCTCTTATATCTTTGACATCCAATTCACTAGTGTTCAATAGCTTATATCTGTTATCTTGTTCTTCCATCAAATAGGTTATCCTTCTAGTTATAAATTCCATGAGTTCTTGCTTCTTCTGTTCTAGGGCTTCCTTTTCTTCTTTTCTCTGAATCTGTTCTTCTTCAAACCAGATCTTGCCTAAAAAAGATGGAAATGGGGCATAGTCCTCAATAAATTTAATAACTTCGAAGTATTCCTCTATTGAAGCTCCATGGGTACTCATAGCTATCTGGGTAATCCTGCCACATAAGGTTACCATTTTTCCTTTAAATAACCCTATTTTTCCTAGTGAAGGAACCATAGCAGGACTTTCTAGGGTTTACCAAGTACTTTATGTCATAATGTTCATCTGTGTTCCCTCATCCAGAGCACAGTCAATGTCGAAGTCTCCTATTCTTACTTTGATTTTCTCCTTTTCTTTGAAGATCTCTGACAAACTGGCATCTTTACGTTCATCCAGGGTTTCTTTCATTTTCAGTAACATAATATCTAATTCTTTCTAGGGTTCTTCTATAATCTTAGTCTCTTGATCTCCTACATGGTTTTCTTGCTCCATATTCATATTTTCAAGTCTAGAAATCATTCTAGGTAAATCCAGTACTTCATGGTCCATAGCCTTACAAAATAGGCAACTAGGGTTTCTCCCAGGGCATTCCTTAGCAAGATGTCTTGGTCTTCTGCAACTGTAACAAAGAGTAAATCCTCTCTTTCTCTTCAACGATCCCCAAATTTTCTTGTACTGCATGCTAGGGTTATAATGGCTAGCCTACAAAAAATTCTTTCTAGGATCCTGCATCCATTGGTTAGTCCAAAAATTCTTTCTATGCTTAGGTATAACATATATTTCATTATTCTTATCAGATCTATTCATATCAAACGTTCTTTCATCTAATAATTCCCTAGTTTTCAAGCTAGGACAAAATCTATCAAGCATACCTAAATCCATACTTTATAAACAAAAATTTTCACTTCTTTTACTTCTTCAGGGCACAAAGCTTCCAGATCTAGGAACTTTTAACCATTCTTACCTTTATCAGAGAACAGAGCTTACAAATCTTACTTCTTTTCTTCATTATCAACCTATTTTATTATAGATATGACTTCTTTCCTTCATATCTCTCCTTCCTTCTTCAACACAGATATTTTCAGATCAAGTGGATCGCTGGGCACTAGGGCATAGATCCATGCACAAAGATTTCATAATTTCAGGACAAATCTTTTCACAAAGCTTCTTCTTCTTAGTTCCCAACAATCACAGTTTCAGGTCCCAACAACAGAACCATTTGTTGACACAGGGGAAGACCTAGGGTTCAATGCTACAACAACACACCAACAAAACAATAGCTACCGACCCTTTCGACAACACCTGCGAAGCAAATGAAGTCTCACTCGAGGTAGAGGCAGGGGTGGTTGCAAGACTTCAGTGTTTGCAACCTTAGCTGGGACACAAATCTATGATTATAACACTTAGCAATCACCTAGCATAGATTATTCATCAATATTCAAACCTCATGATACTTCGTAGATATCACAGAGCATCGCAGTATGTACGTAGATCTAAGATAATTCAACACTTAGCCACAACAAGATATATTAGATTTGGCAGATCAAGCACTAAGCATATTACATACCATATCTAATATTCATTCATATCTCAGAATCACAAAGAATAAATAGATCTATCTAAACACATCAAAGCACTTAGAAAAGGAAGAGACAAACACATCAAATTGAGGCATAGAGAACAACACACACATATTTGCATGGTTCCACCCCACCACTGGGGCTATGTCAAAAAGTGACTAATGCTATTAAGCTTTAGTTAATGCGGTTATAGCCTGAGCCATCCAAATCCCTCTTCAAATAGGACAAAAGATCTACACAACTCACTAGATCCCTCTTCCTTGCACTACAACACAAATCCTTCTATAGTCTCTCACTTTAGGGACTTGCCTCAGCTCTGAGGCACCCACCAAATGCACAAATCCTTGATCACACAGAGTCAAATCTTGGCCCTTAGCCTACATCACATAGATATATCATCCACTCCTTCTCTATATGGCCTAGACATCTATATATACATACAAAATAGGCCTAAACATGGGTAAACCATGGGCCGACATCCCAATCCCATTTGCATTATCCCCAAAACCCAAAAGGTTCTATAATGTAAGCCACTTTCATTGAGACAGTGAAAAAAACAAGGCTTCTAGGATGCCATTAGGATGGTACATGTCCATTAATAATAGGACAAAAAACTAGAAATTAGGGTTCCATTGTAGAGTAGGCTAGGCTAGTGCCACATCAACTAGCATGAACAATGAAACATTATGTGGATGCCATGTGACAATAAGAGAGATGTTGTCTATGGAAAAAAAAACAGCGCTTTGGGGGCCAACTTTAGTTCCAAAGATCAATTTGAAAAAATTATTGTGTAAATCTCTTGATGGTGAGAGGAGGAGCTGGCAGGGAAGACTCAAGGTTGTTCAAGAAAGAAAAAATTTAATACCCATCCCTTAAAAAGGTACTTAGAAATTCGGTATGTTACAAAGTGGTATCCGAGGATCATGCTACAACACTAGGCCTAGATGGGGCAAATATTATTCATAGGACTGGTATATCATAATTTAGAGGATCCTGTTCAAAGGTGTTTCTACCTTTAAAAGGATTTATTATTATCGCATGAGTCCCTCGAGGATGGAGGACATCATATTTAAATTGCACCTTGGAAACCCTGGATGAATTACAACAAGGGAAAATATATTGTCCCTTTTTCAAATTAATGACTACTCTTACACAAGTAGGAATATGTCAATAGGAATTATTGGTAAAACCTAAATATAAATGGAAGTGGTGGCAGAAATTTTACTTTCTGAAGATTCTGAGAGTCAAACAAAGGACATAAACTGTTTTTTTTTAAGTATAATAATGTATATATGTTAAGGCAGGAAAAGTATCTTGTAATTAATATGGTTGATTATATAAAGGTTAATACCCTTATGGAAAATTCATCGTTCTTAAAGGAAATTGGTATGGACTAATAGAATTTGTAGCAGTAATAATTAATGCTTTAATAAAATATTAAACCTTGTATATGTGTATGATCCCTCATGATCAGAGGATTGATGGAAAATTTGTAAGGTCAATTTTATTTTCCCTATAGTGAATGAATAAAATTGTTGTTGGAAAATAACCAGTTGAGCAATTAAAAGAATCACTTTGGATTGTTGCTAGATAAAGCCTAGTAGGTAAAGAGATATGAACACGTGACCAAGATTATGATTCTCATGGCTATAATAAGAGAAAGTATATACTTATTAATCTAAGGACATGTATGTGCATGTGAATAAAAATGGCAGATAGTTGGAATACATCTTCACTGTAAGCACGTGTAAAGTGTTTGGGGCACAAGGTTATGTTGGAATGCATATTGAAAATATTGAGCATGCATATAACAATATAGGAAGCAGGTATAGTCTGTCATTTGATGTAAATATGGTGATGTCATGGATCATATGGTTAATGATGATGCAGGTGTTATAGCAACATAAGTAATATGTTGATGACAATGATTAAATATTACCTTATGAGAATGAGCTAGAATGGTTAAGGAACTTGTTGATTATATATGTAGTAAAGGAAGTGTTGGGACATATCTAGATGACCAATGGGTCAGGTTGACGTCCATAGGTGGATGGTAGCCATGGAATATGGCTTGGTTTACATGGGGTTGTAGTGAGAGGGAATATTGAAAAGGATTCCCTTGATAAAATGTATGTTGACCAGGAATGGTATGAGACATGTGAAGAGAAGCTTGAGATGTTGTCATGTTGACTGGGGTACTGTTTAAATTTCCCATATTATATTTATGGGTCATTGCATACTTCTATAGAAGTTCAAGTAAGAGTGTTATCTTGTTGGTTTGTTGTCATATGAAAGGGAAACATAGTTATGAATATATGTCTGTGAGACTTTCCATGTGAATATCATGTATGTGACTGTAAACTCTCAACAAAGAGGTAAACATGGTGTTGAGTATTCCTGTGAGACTTTTCATAAGAATGGTTGTAATATATCTGGGAGGAAGGATGTGGAGTTTGAAATTCCCATGTGTAAGAATGACATGTGGAAAAAGGTGCAATTGTGAGCTTGCATGTTGAACATACATAGATGTAAATAGATGCTTGATCACATGAATTGAATGCATTATAAGGTTTCCTAGTATGAAGAAAGAAATGAATAGGTTTGTGAGAATAGCCATGAGGGTGGATGTAAATTCTCTTTAAATAAGAATGATAATAAGACCCAATAAATAAAAGGGATGAATGAGGTAAAAATGTACAAGTGATGTACCTAGATATACATGCTTAAAGGCATGATATGAATGTCAGAATAAGTGAAATGTAATGAGGTAAGATTTGTACTTGTGAGATCTAAATAATACCATGGATGCATGGATAACCCTAATATGGAAGGGTCTAATTTTTCTTACTGAAATAATAGCTTGAGGGGGACGTGTTCCATTTTCCTGGGAAAGATAATGTATACATTGATGGAAGGTAAAATGAACAGGATTCTATGTTTCCATTATAAAGGGAAACATGATTATTCTTTTAAATACTGCATATGAATGGTCATGAACAGTCATGAACCAATTAATTTCCAATAAAAAAGGAAATGAAATAAAATTGTTCCTGGTGGAAACCCAACCCACCGTGTTAGTGTGATTAAAGTCCTGTAGATGAAATTGATGGAATAAACTATTGGATACTAAGGGGTGGAATCGATTATCCAAATTTAATTCAAAACCTTTTTCAGCTTATGCTTAAACCATTCAATTATATACAATGAGAAAGGAACAATAGTACAAGAGTTACGCCAATACACTTACAATGCATGCACAATATAGAAATAATCAGTTTTGTTCAAGGGAGTAATGACTTCCCAAAGGTAGCTACAACTTCAAATGTAAAGGGAGGAATAAACTACTCCAGGAAGATACAATCCTCAATATAAAGAGATGTAGACTCTCTATCCTTGCCCCTTCTTCCACCCAAGAGATATATGGAGGAGATAATAAAACTTTACATTTATATCCATCACCATCAACCAATCATCACATAGAGCGTAATGCTTTAGGACTTCTTCAATTTATGCAATTATTCAATTCTTGGAATTGCTCTGATCCTGTAGATAATGTTACTCGATGTATTCTCTGAAAACTCCTCTAATTTCCTTTCCTTGAATCCTCCCGAAAAAGGGTTATAGAAAGAATGGTAGACTTTGATCAATTCTGGTCTATTCATGAATAACGGCCTGCTTGTACCCCGTGCTCAATATTTAACAAATGATTCTGAAACTCACACAAGAAAACATAGTCCGTACTATTTCCAATGGAAGTGAAGGTCCACACTACATTTGGAGATACGTATGAAAAGTTATGTTGTGTTACCAGAACCGCGATTATTGACTAGTTCGGGACCGGTGACAAACCTATATTCCAGGTGTATCTCCATAATTATAGTGAATAAAGGGGAATGGGAATTTTAGGCTACAGCCAGTATGTCTTCTCAATACCATATATTCCTCATCTAGATGTTCTAGAAAAGTTATAGCAAAGGTAGTGGATGAATACAAAATAACATACCTTAGAACTTATCACCAAAAGACTTTAATCCTCCTTAACAATCATTCTTTTGCTTCTTCTTCCCTCCTAAGAGTCGACTTGGCATAAAGATGGATAATATAATGATGTTGGTATACCATTTATGTCCTTCCTTTTAACATTTAGACTGACACTTTCTTATTTGTAATTATTTTCTTTAATTTATTTTGGAACCTACATGTACTTCTTTGTTTTCAATTCCTTTTGTCATCTTCAAAATTCATTTCTCCTCTTCCATGAGGATCCGTGACATGCATACATACCAGAAGAAGCATGAGTATACTATCCATTCCTTGGGTGTTGTGTATGCGTATTGCATTTTCCTTCATGTCAAATACCTTTATCAATCTTGCGGTCCAAACCATGACTAGGGTTGACATCAGTAATAATAATCAATCTTCCAACAATCTCCCCTTTTCATTGAGTAGCTAACACTCATGCTTCCCTATCATCATGATCAGATTTCTCTCCCACTTTGACATCAATAGCAAAGGTGGAAGCCCTCCTCCCCCTGAGTTTAATGGAGAAGGGTAACCTTCTTCTTTGGGGCTCTCTACGAACATGTGGCACTCAATAATACTTCATCTTATTTTTGGTCTTAGGGACTTTTCTTCCTTGGAATTATTTTGTGTGGCTTATGTCTTCTCTCTCTTATTCATGTCTAGGTATGTATGTGTTATTTAAGTCTTCTTTTTTTAGTTGCAACCAATCTTTCTGATTTATTTTTCTCATTTTACATTTTAGGTCAAGCGTAAGAGGTGTATCCTTGATCACATATTTTGTTGTGGAGATTATGTGAGATCTTCAACTATTAAGATTTTCCTTTACATTTTCACTTCCAAGCTTTACAATTCCTTTCCAAGTATTTTGGTAGATGATCATCTCCAAATGCAACAATTTCCTGCTTTTATTCAGTAGAACAAGTGCTTTGATCTTCTGTCATATGAGATGAGCACCCCTTGTCTATTAACCATTCATCTTCTTCTTTGCATTCTTTAGCGACTAATGCTATTCAAAAATTTTCATTATTATTGGAATTTCTTTCCTTTCCATCTTTGTAGTTGGTATGCAAGCATTTGGCATATAGTTATCTTCCTTCATCTCTGCAATCTCGTGCTGTGACCAAAGGTGTACGCTATGTATTTTGATCAATTAATGGGCCAAATGGATTATAATTTCTATTGAAATGTCTGAACATTTTCATATCTACTATTTTCTGTTCATGCTTGAATTAGTTGTTCCTTTCATTGATTCTACAATTGATTGCCTTGTGTCCAAAATTTCCACAAATATAATGTCCAAGAAAAGAAATTTTGATACCTGGGCATAAGTGATCTTTTTTATGGTGTGGTCCATCTAGGTTCGATCTATTCTTCTTAGTTTCCTTAATTATTGCTTTCATACCTGATGGGGAAGGATCTTCTTGATGTTTCATTCCTTCAGATTCTATTTTTCTATCTTGTTATTCAACTCGTTCTGGAGTGTTGGACTGCATGTTTTCAACCCTTCCTCACTTGTTTTGTTGTCTTCAAACTGTCATTGTATCCTACTCCTGTCTTTTCATTTGGAGATCTTTGACTACTAAGGATTTCATCTAATTTTTCAGTGCTTTTTCAAACTTCTTAAACTTTTATGTTGTCAATAGAAGTAGATCCAACACATTGTGATTCAATTCTGCTTTCAATTTCTCCTTAATCTTCTAATTGTTCCTTCCAACTATTAATGAATCTTTCAAGTTTGTAATTCTCTTCTTCACAACTACTGAATTCACCTTTTAGTATCATGTTTGTGTTTCTAAACTTGCTCTTTTAGTTTCAACATGCTTCAGCTTTTCAAGATTCTCATCTTCTTGTTCCTCTCTACGTTGTCTTAGTATCCCCAAAAGGAATCAAAGTTTGGTTTCTTCATCTGAATCTTCTTCTAAAATGAATTTCTATACTTCTTTACAGAATTCTGCAGATGTCATCCTAGGTTTCTTGGAGTTTATGGGGACTTCCTCCTCATTATCTTCTTCATCACTCTCATCTGAGAGATGTCATCATCCTTAGGTAGAAGCTCTTTTTATTATTGAGACTTCTCTTTTTATAGTAATAGTTTTCAACAATATGTCCTATTCTACCACAATTAAAGCATTTGAGAGAGACTTACCTTTGTATGTTCCTTTCTGGAGCTTCTTGCAATTTGCTATTTCTTCATCAAGGTTGTTATCCTTGTCTTTTTTTTTTTTTTTTTTTTTTTTTTTTTTTTTTTTTTTTTTTTTTTTTTTTTATTTGTTCTCATTTCATATGCCATGGAGTCCCATGTAATGTTTGTCTGGTCACTTTCTGTACCTGTTCTCATTTCATATGCCATAAGAGTCCCATGTAATTCATCCATTGTCATTTTGGTCAAGTCCTTAGTTTCTTCAATGGCGGAGAGCTTAGCATCATACTTCAAGAGAAGTGATCTCAACACTTTTTGTACAACCAATGATTCATCAAGCTCTTCACCTAATCCTCTTATATTCGACTTGTATCAAATGAATGTATAATGATATTTATTTATACCATTTATGCCACTTCCTTTTAACATTAGGGCTGACCTGACACTTTCTTATTTTGTAATTATTTTCTTTAATTATTTTCAGGGTCTACATGTACTTCCTTTTTCAATTCACTTTGTCATGTTCAAAAATTCATTTCTCCTCAACCATGAGGATCCATGTGACATGCCACATACCACTGGAAACATCATGATGTATACTATCCATTCATGGGTGTTGTATATGCATATGCATTTTCCTTCATGTCCAAATACCTTTATCAATATTGCAGTCCAAAACCCATGACTAGGGTTGACATCAATGACAACAATCAATCTTCCAACATAAACATGCATGTGTGAATGCACAATTTAAATGCATGATTATAATTCCTCATGGAATATTAGGTAAGAATATAAGATGACAAATTTGAGGCTAAATCAAGAATTGAGGTCATGTAAGACCATTTGCATATGCAACAAGAGAGTTTCATGTTGAAGAGGTTCATGTGGGGGGGACTGTGTAAATAACTTTGCCAGAAGAACATAGTTATAACCTTAATGATTGTTGAGAATGGGGCAGCGAGATGCAATACCTATTTATATAAGAATCCCAGATTGCATTTTAAACTATCATGCATGAGTACAAAGACATCTAGATGAATGAGGACCAATTTGATCTTTGGTTGGGAAATGTAAAGAGTGCACAAGTTCACGATTCATTATGAACATGAAAATTGTGGATGTAGCATGTTGAATTATCCAAGAAGGTCAAGGTGAACATGAATAATATTTCTCAAGAGATAGAACAAACAGATCCCAGGAGGGATAAATTGTAAAATCAAAGAAGGAGAAAGTGATTAATACTTCTCTCACTATGACCATGAGGATCCATGTGACATGCCACATACCAATCGAAACAACATGATGTATACTATCCATTCATGGTGTTGTATATGCATGTGTACTTTTCCTTCATGTCCAAATACCTTTTATCAATATTGTGGTCCAAAACCCATGACTAGGGTTGACATCACGAGCAACAATCAATCTCTCCAACATAAAACATGCATGGAATGCATAATAAAGATGCCTGATTATAATTCCTCATGGAATATTAGGTAAGAATCTAAGATGACAAATTTGAGGCTAAATAAAGAATTGAGGTCATGCAAGACCATTTGCCTATGCATCAAGTAAGTTTCATGTTGAAGAGGTTCATGTGGGGGGGACTGTGTAAATAACTTTGCCATAAGAACATAGTTATAACCTTAATGATTGTTGAGAATGGGGCAGCGAGATGCAAAACCTATTTATATAAAAATCCCAGATTGCATTTTAAACTATCATGCATGAGTACAAAGACATCTAGACGAATGAGGACCAATTTGATCTTTGGTTGGGAAATGTGCATAGTGCACAACTTCATGATTCATTATGAACATGAAACTTGTGGATGTAGCATGTTGAATTATCCAAGAAGGTCAAGGAGAACATGACTAAGACTACTCAAGAGATAGAAAAAGAAGATCCTAGGAGGGATAAATTGTAAAATCAAAGGAGGAGAAAGTGATTAATACTTCTGTCACTATGAAACTTTGAACAATAAGACAAAGTTGTATTCTTAAAAAGGACAACCGTGAAAATAAGTACAGTTAGTAACTAAAAGATACAATATTGAATGTGTTTAAATGAATGAGCTTAGTTAAGATATAGTGTGAGAAGGAAATGAGGCCTTGAAATCAATTCAACTAGGATGAAAATTCCCTGATGGAAGAATCCCTTAACTCCTCTCTTCTGTTGTCTATTACACTTATCCGATGAGAAACCGACATGTTGATGAAGGTAGATATTTTGGCATGGGAATATTGAGAGTTTCAGCTGAAATTTGATTGTGGTTTCACTCATGAAAACATTGAGGACAATGTGATGTAGTGCATATAGACATGCTAAGGCATATATGAAAATATTTTACTGAAATAAATGCTATGGTACATGCGTTTGATTTTACATGACAACTAACATGAATTTTGAATGTGATGATGTATGTCATGTGTAGAAAAGATTGGAATTGTTAGGGAAGGACAACTACCAATAGTAAAAAACCTCATACAGAGGTGAATTCAAGAAGGTTTTTTGATAAAATAAAATTGTGAAAGGGATTTTAGAAGTCCCTAGGGAGCACCATGGAAGAGGTAATACAAGAGAAGGTGTTGGAAACTATAACATGTATAAATATTGTTTTCCCATGTGGTACGATAGGTAAAGGGGTTTGGGTAATAATCCTTTCTAAATTAGTCTATGTTTTAATGACATGGCCAGGATATGAATGGTTGTTGTATTCAATTGATACCCAAATAGGGTATGAATCAAGGAGAATAACCTGGATGGTGGAGGTGTGAACCTAATAGCCTAGGATGATTGAAATCCTTGGGGAAAAAATGCATGAACAAATATGTGACATGAATACAATGCCCAATCAAGGAGTGATTGGAAACAAAAATGCTCATAGATAAGTATGATGATGTGTAATGTATTAAGGGAATGTTTGCATGAGAGGGCAGGTAATGGACTGCCCATCATGGAAGAAGGACCTTCCAATACTCTATAGTCAAAGTTGTAGCATGGTAAAGAGATAAATTGGGTGGTCATGGATGTTGGCACCCTGGTTACCAATGAAGAAAGAATGTTCGAATGCATTCATGTGAAAATTTTAGTTTCATGTATACTGATTTGAGGTCATGATCATTGAATCATGAAAACACAGTCCTATTGTAACAATAAATCTGTATAAAGCAAGCATGTGGTAAAATGTTGGTTGAGTTCCAACCCACAAAGGAAAAATGCCTAATATGAAAAGTAATAATCTAAAAATCAATATAAGGGTGCATTGTGTGAATGTGGCCATGATATTGGCAATATTAGATTTATTTTGATGTTTGATTGCATTTTTAAAGGAATGGTTTTTTGAATAATGAACTTGATTTTTAGTATGCACAATTTTGAAATTATTCGGAAATCACTATAAGTGTGTAATGAAAATATAATGCATGAGAAATAACAATTGTTTGATTGAAGAGGAAATTGCAGAAAGAAAGGTCTTGGATGGCAAAGTGTTGTAAGTCCATGAAGAATACCAATTCATATTGATTATAAAAGTGCCAAATTGCTATGAGAAAGATATCTCATACTTGTGAATCTAGTTCCCATGTGGAATAGATCCTAAAAATGAAAAGTAGAATTTGGAAATCTATGGATAACAAATTTGAATTTTTTTGATGAATTGATGATAGTATCCTCATGGATTAATAATATATACATGTGATACAAGTGAGATTAAATATCTATCCTAAGGGACAAAGGACAATTTTCAAGATGGAAAGCATGGTAACATACTATTGTTAGACATGAGAACCCTTTGATAATCCACCATCCCCATAGAATGACGTATTGTGGTGACACATGTCTAAGGGATGCTTTAGATAGAGAAAGTATGAGGGATGCCTCAGCTATAAGACTCAAGGTTTCATAAATTCTTCTTGTGTGAGAAATCCCTAGCAATGAAATATGGATCACCCGAGGGATTGTACAGCGTAGAAGAAGATGCTTAATCCTAGGCCTAGAAGGTGAGTCACCACGAGGAAGAGGATTCAATTTTTTTGTAATATGTTGATATTGATCATGCACACAATGGGTATGTCAAGGAAATCAGTGAGCCATGTTAATGAGATAGTCATATGGATGCAGATCCATGAACTATACATATAAGGATTGTGCTAACTTGTGAATATTTCCACTTGAATTTAAAACAAAATAAAATAAAAATCATCAAAATGATAACTAATATGCTTGTTGTTGAAAATTGTTATAGGAATGTTCTAAATGCCAAGAGTCTTTGAAAGGACTCATAAAGAAAAGGAAAATGATTTTGAAGAAGCTGAAAGATGAAGTCACAGTAGGTGTTTTTGAGAAGAACACCGAGAACAATGTTCCTTTAAGGGGAGGATTGTAACACCCCTGCTTTCCCCAAAATTTCATAATTAATCATAATTTATGATTTCCATGTAATGGATTGAAAATATTTTAAATGCATTATTGTTTAATTGTAAACGCCACCAATTGATTGATGGGTGAAGACTTAAAGTAATGGCCAGATAGAGGAATGAAGGGAGGTTCTACTAAGTTAAAGGACCCCAATCCACCTTACGAAAATATTAATTGGAAACATTCAGATTATTTACCCTTAGCCCTGATAATAAGACAAGTCAGTTAATGAGGAGCTGGTAGTTGAACAACCAACCACCCCAAGGAATAGAAGTATGGCTGGTTTCCAAAAAGGGACAGCTAGAGGACAACATAAAATATCACCACAATTCCCCATGATTTACCCACGAGTTTCCTTCTGACAGAAGAAATAGAAGGACATATCAAAAACCTTCCTAAGTCACACGCAAGGAAAGTCAGCGGCAGAGAGGAACGCGGGAAGATTTCAAGGACTCTTAGGAAGATAGCTGCTGAAAACAATGCGCGGGGGAGTGCAATAGAAGATGAGAGAGCTTGTAGAAGAGTTGGGAGTTGGATCATATAAGACCCAAAAATCTGACTTGAGCTAAGAGGATCGCGAGCTTGTTGTTGGGAAGGAATCTGATAAACCCTCAAGAGGCCTGGGCTAGGTGGGGGTATGGAAAATCTCTACCAAGAGTAGAGTTAAGGAGAGTAACCTTCAAATCCCACCGGTAACTGGAGAGATTCTTAGTGGTATCATGGTTTAGCATGAGGGTGGACAAAATGCTAAAAGTGAATGCATCTAATCCTACAATTAGGTGGAAAGGAGAACACCCATACGTATTGGTCAACTATTAACTGTGAATAGAGGTATTTCATAGACTCTATGTAATTGAATTGAAATGTGTGATTGAACACTTTTACTTTGTGCTAAGTACATATACATATTTAATTATAGTAGTGATGATGCTTATTATATTTGCAAACTTGTGTGTTTAAGTAATGGTAGCATGGCAAGAATAGTCCATGCCCCACACAACTGAATATAATAATTATGTATTGTTCTGAGATAAAAGAATGAATTTAATTTTATGATTCATGTGTGCTCAATATATATATATATATATATATCCATCATTGTGATGGGAAATCAATGAAAGGAAACTAGGATTATAAGTCAATAGTTGAATGTAAGGTAAAGAGCCCAAAGAAAAATCCTTAAATTGTCTAAGTCTTGAATCAGATTAAAACCATGTTTTGAGCTCAAGGGAATCGTGAGTCGCTATTCTAAGTGGAGTGAATAAATATGGGATCCTTTATCAAAGCAAAGCTATCATGCCTTTTAGAGAGTGTACCAGTTAATATGGACTGTTAATTAGGGATTATCCCAGAATTAACCTATGTCATAGATCATTGTGGTCTTGTTTAAGCAATATTTGAGGAAGAGGTAACGTTAGCATTATGTACCATGCTAACCTAGAACACCAACATGTCCAAAAGTTGATAGGTATCAACCTGGGAATGGAAATAGGTAATTGGTCAGTGGGCCATGGTGCATGCCATTGGGTGAACTGTGTCTTATATCCTTGTTTATCCTTGGACTTCAGACAAAAATTTTGAAATATCTCGATCGTTGATCGGAGTACATATAGGATGTGATCTCGGTCGTTGATCAATGTGGAATCCCTTAGATTTTGATGAGAGGAGGGGTAACAACATGCTAACATTATATTGATGTCACAAGCCTACGTGTATGAGAAATCCATGTGGAGGCATGTAATTTGTCGAGGTAATAAGGAGTGGGTCCTTGTCAAGTTTAAGGGTTGAAAAGGTGACATGAATGGGTCCGCAAGTCCACCAACTTGCAAAACCCGGCCAAACTCAAAAAAATGGCTAAGGTTGAGACCCTTTCAAACGTAAATTATGAAAAGGGAGGTACAAAAGTGCACGGCCCAACAGTCCACATATGGATGGAAAAGTGGCTAAGGTTTGAGACTCCCCATGAAATTGTGAAGGGAAGGATTATGCATTTGTGAGTCCGGGGAACTGGAGTCCACAAGCCCGCATAGGATGGAAAAATGGCTATAAGTTGAGACCTTCGACGGACTTGGCGAAGAGGGAGGTACATAATTGTACCGCCTCATGAGTCCGCGTATATGGAAAAGTGGATAAGTGTTGAGATTATTTGGATGGAATTATGAAGGGAAGGATTATGCATCCATGAGTCCAATAGCCACTCTAGGATGGAAAATGGCTAAGTGTTGAGACCCTTCGGACGAACTTAAGGAAACGTATAAGGTGTATAATTGTACATTTGTGAATCTATGTGGATGGAAAAGTCGCTAAGTGTCGACTCTTTGGATGGAATTATGAAGGGAAGGATTATGCATCTGTGAGTCTATGAGCCCGCATAGATAGAAAAAAAAATGGCTAAGGTTGAGACCTTTCAAACGAAATTATGAAGGTGAGGTACAAAATTATGTGCATGTGAGTCTATGAGTCCGGTGAAGAAAATGGTTAAGTGTTGGTGGTGGGTTCATGAAGAGTATGAATATTGACCATGATTTCATAATACCACATCCCGTGAGTTCATGAATATAGCAAGGAATCTAGGATGCCATTAGGACGACATATGTCCATTACTAACAGGATGACGAGATGAGTGGGGTTCCACCATGGCAGGATAGGCTAGTGCCATGTCAAGACTCGGGTGTTACCATACTAGCTGGTACGGACAAGGTAATGTTCCATGGATGCCACATGATAGTAATAGAGATGTTTTCTAAGTGAAAAAAAAAAAAAAAAAAAAAAAACAAGAACTTCAGAAGGCCATAACTGCTCCAAAGATCAACTCCTAAGTGAAATCACTCCATTTGGAAAGATCTTGGCGAGCATAAGAGGAGGGAAATATGATAGAAATTACTCAAGGTTGTTATGAGAGGGGAAAATTTAATACACCATCCCTTAAGAGGTACTTAAGGAGTCGGGTCTATTATAGCTAGACCAATTTTGGTCCTACTGAACGTTAATCATCATCATCCACAACATCAATTAGATTTTAAATTTCAAAACAAATGTGCAAATTCATGAATCTCATATCAACATCCAACTTATTCAAAAGATGGTTTCCAAATTTATAGAGAAATATTGATACATATATTGATCTATAATATTTTGATACATTGTTTTATTAAATTATTTCTGTATCACAATTTAAATGGCTACAATTTATTGAACAATAAAAGGTGATACTTAAATCCATATTCTTTTTTTTAACCTTGGGAATTTGGTTACTCATTAAAGTGATATGGGCTAGGTCCATGAATGCCACTATGACCCAATAGTATATACTAACTTAGCAAGAGTATAGGAATCCCACCTTGGGAGAATAGCAATCATGCTACCCAATGACTCAATCACCCAAGTTAAACCCATGCAACATACCTGCATTTAATCCATATTCACTAACTATACAATCATAGGTAATCATGGTCTCACAAATTTAGGGTTAGGTGAAGGGTACCAAGTAATGAACCCATATGAAAGTGGACACATTATTTATTATTGTTCAATTCTCCAATTTGTATTCAATTCTAAGGAAATATTTAGCTCATTTTTTTGAAATTTAGAAAAGTAGACATCTTTTTACACATATAAACCCTTGCTAAATCATAACTTATATGTTAAAAACTAGCTTACAAACTGTTGACACTAACCCAAAATTGTAATTACAATTAACCAAATTTGCTTAAACCTCACAAAATTTTAATGATGGAAAGCACCTCCCTTTGAGTAAGCTGATGACATATGATTTTGTAATACATTTTAGTAAATCTAAAATAATAGATTTCAATGTAGTTTTTATACAACAATTTGTTAATAACTTGATCGTGACCTCTTTTATATATATATATATATATATATATATATATATATAATGAAAGTGGACACATTATTTATTATTGTTCAATTCTCCTCACTTGGATTCAATTCCTCGGTGAAATATTTATCTCATTTTGTTGAAATTTAGAAAAGTAGACATCTTTTACACATATCAACCCTTGCTAAATCATAATTTTTATGTTAAAAAACTAGCTTACAAACCTGCTGACACTAACCCAAAATTATAGCCTCACACTAACCAAATTTAAGCTTAACCCTCACAAAATTTAATGATGGAAGGCACCTCTCCTTTTGAGTGTTGACATATGATTTTGTGGTTACATTTTAGTAAATCTAAAATAATACATTTCAATGTAGTTTATATACAAATACCCCAGGTTTTATTCTTTATATATATATATATATATATATATATATATATATATATATATATATTACCATTGAGTATGGAATTACACATCTCTTTTGCACCAATAAAAATAAATAAAAATTAATGATCTTATTAATTGAACATCATAATTACTATTGGAGTTGTTTTAATCATTCATTTGAGGTTAAAATTATAATTCATAAAGAATCCTTATATACTTAGAGATTACAAAAGTTATTCAAGAAGACCAATGTATAGTAAAATTGAATTCCTATTGAATTCCTCCCAATAATAATTACAAATCATGTACAAATAGCGAACTAATTATAAAATATTGGAACTATAACCTCAGGATCTTTTGACCCTCTGAAACTATGACCTCGAACTATGACCTCGAACTTGACCTCAAGAACTTGCTCGCAAGAATGATCTCAAAAATTGGACCTTAGGAACTATGACCTCAAGAAGTTTGACCTTAGGGACTATGACCCCGGGGAAATTTAACCTCATGAAGTTTGATCTCAAGAACTATGACCTCAAAACATTTTTGACCTATGGAATTAAGGGACCTTAGGAACATTGATCTCAAGAAATACAACCTCAAGAACTACAACCTAGAGATATTTGACCTTAGGAACTATGGCCTTAAGAAATTTAACCTTAAGAATTTTGATTTTAGGAACTATGACCTCAAGAACTATGACCCCAAGGAACTTTGACCCCAAGAATTATGACCTCAAGAACTTTGAATCGAGGAACTATGACCGAGGGAACTTTGACCTTGGGAAATTTGATCTCCGGAACTATGACCTCATGAACTTTGATCTCAATAATGCTGGGCTCCTGGAACTATGAACTTAGGGAACTTTGACCTTTAGAACTAAGCCCTCTAGAGGAACTATGTGGATCTACAAAGAAATAATTAGAAATTAACTAGAATAGAAAACACCAATACCTCACACCAAACCGAGAGCAAAATGACTCACTTTATTTAGAATAGGAGGTGAGCTTATATATATCCATGTTATTACAGGATGGCTTGAATGGGTCAAGATAGAACTAAATTTTAACAACTAGTTAGTTAGATCTGATCAATTACTTCCTTGGGACTTGTGCCCAACTCTTCTTGTCTTCAATAAGATTAGAGAGTGAGCCTTCTAAGAATCCCTTTGGTTGAGGGAGTGTGCCTTCCTTTGGATTCATGTGGATGTTTGTCGAGTTGCATAATTTCTCCCTATTTAAGCTCATAAGTGTCCCCACTTATGTCATTAAATGAGGAAAATGCTTGTGCATGGAAACTTCCAAAAACCATTTAGCCTGAGCAAGAATTTTTCCTATGTTCTCAACAAGGAAAGAGGTTTTTATTATAGGTGGTGGCATGGAAAGTGTCAAGTAAGGTGTCTTGTAGCAAGGGAGACTAGAAATCATGGATTAACTTGATGGGATGAGATATGGTGAAATTATCTTCTAGAAATGGGGGTTCATAGTGTTTTAGACTATTCACATTCAACACATCATGAATTCCTATTTGGGGTGGAAAGTCAAGGAGATAAGAATTGTTCCTAGTTTGTTGGAGAACAATATAAGGGCCGTAGTGGAGAGGTTTCAGTTTTTGGTGAGGTTGGGATTTAAAATGTTGGTGTTCCATATAAAACCATACTTTATCACCAAGAGTAAAAAACCATAGTAGAACGATGAGCATCATGGCAGGCTTTGTAGTGTTATTGGAATGCCTTTAGTTCTTTATAGACTTGGTAATGTTTGTGTGTTATATTCTACAAAAATGAAAGGGTGGGTGTTTTCTCTTTCTGTTGGTGTGGAGTGCTAGAAGGATGCAAGGTGAGAGGAAATTCATAAAAGGTTGATATCCAAAGTAGGACTCAAAAGGAGATATCCTAGTGGAAATATGTACAATATTATTATAACTATGTTGAATGAAATGGAGGGTTGTATCCCACTATTTGGTTTTCCTTTAAAAAAATTGAATGAAGAGCATGCTGGATGGCTACGGTTAACTACCCTCGGTTTGGCCATCTATCTGGGGATGAAAAGTAGGTGTAACATTTGATTTGACAAACCCATTGAATCCCATACTTTCCTGCATGTTGAGAAAGTGAGTGTCATGATAATAGATTATGCTAGTAGGAAGGCCAAAGTGTGGCCAAACATTATGAAAGAACAAGTATGTGGTTTGGGTAGCAATAGTGGTCTTATTCCAAGGGATGAAAAAGAGCCATATTGAGAAACTAAAACAATAAAACCATAGAATCATGTTTTCGTGAAGGTCACAGGTAAACCACTAACAAATCCATGGAAATAAATTCAAGGGTGGAAGGAAAGGAAGTGGTTGATACGAACCAAATTTGTGATTGGTAGGTTTATGCTAACTACACAAGGCACAAGCATAAATGAAATGCTCCACTTGACAATTCATAGAAGACCAAAATAAATATAGTAGCAAGTGCTTAACTATTTTTAGAGACCCAAAATGGCCACCATAGGAGAAGCATGAGCCTCTTTAATCAAAATAATACAATCTTCAGAAGTTGGGACACATAACTTGTTGAGTTTATATAGCCACCCTTCTCTCATTATATAATCCAAAAATGGTGTTTGATTGACCTCAGTGGGATGTTACACATCGCCCGCATCTCTACAAAGAGGGGATTAGAAGCATAGAGAGGCTTCCAACCCTCCCAGGCGCTATCGCCAACACACAACCAGGGAGTTGAAGTACACGTGTAGGGGGGCCACCGAAATCAACCATCCAATTGATGTTGGTCGACTATCTGATTGATAGGAAGCACAACACACAACTAGGAGTTGAAGTACATGTGTAGGGGGCCAGCTCAGGAAATCAACCATCCAATTGGATGTGTATTTCTTGTATTTAATCACCAAATGAATATATTAAATATAAGTGGCCCACTTTAAATTATGTTTCTCTTGTATCTTAGTTTGAGAATTGATGAAAATCAATAGATGATGATATGTGTGGAGGATTTTTTTATTTCCCTAGGACGTAATGGTGCCATTATTTCAACGCTTGTACCAGACTATAGAACTCTTTGTCTTAAATGTTATAATTGTATTTGGCATCATATGATGGCTTTTAATAGTATACAATAGGGTGTCCTCGTTATTTAAGAACCACACCAATAGCATATTGAGAGGTGTCTATCTCAATCTCAAAGGGAGACTAAAGATCAAGTAAACGAAATACAAGATCATAACAAAGGGAATTTTTGAGAGCCTAAAATTGTTTTTGTGCCAAGGGAGATCAAAAAAATTGATTTTGGCTAGAAAGTCGATGAAGAGGGTGTGCTAACTGAGAGAAGTTAGTAATGAACCGTCGATAAAAATTAATGCCACCCATAAATATCTTGAGTCCATAGCTAAGTGAGGCACTGGACACTGTGCAATAGATTGGAATTAAATGGGATCTGAGATAACACCCTCAAAAGAGACAACAAACCCTAAATATTGAATTGAAGGTTGCCCAAAAGAATATTTACGACGTTTCACATGCAGTTTGTGAGTGCGCAATAAGTCTAGAATAGTGCGTACATGGAGCGAATGATCCTCCTAAGTCTTGCTAAATACAAATATATCATCCAAATAGATCACCACAATTTTTCACAAATGTTCTTTGAAAATATAATTGATTAACCTCATGAAAGTGGTAAAGGCGTTAGTAAGACCGAAGGGCATCACCATCCATTCATAAAGCAAAAATTTGGTTTTGAAATTTGGCTTCCATGTGTCTGTTGTATTCATGCGAACCTGGTGATATCCTATTGTAAGATCCATTTTGGTAAAGAAGTGAGCACCCTTCAAATGATCTAGTAAATCATGAATGTGTGGTAAAGGTTAATTCTTCTTGACTATGGCCTTATTAAGAGCGTGATAGTTCATGAATAATTCCATTCCTTAGACTCCTTAGGATTGATGAAGGTAGAAGAGGCATAAGGGGAAGAACTCAGTTGGATTTGACCAGTATTAATATGTTGTTGGAGATGGAATTCCACTTCCTCGTCCTCGGGAGGAGCAAGGCAATAATATGGAGCATTGGCAAAAGTGGCTCTAGGAATAAGATCAATGGAATTTTCAATGGAAAAAACAGAGGGCAGTCTAGTGGGAGAAGCAAATACATCTTCAAAGGATCCGAGGAAAGTGTCCATATCTGAAGGAAGGGCATGAGAGGGGTTTCCTGGTTTAAGAGGGCATACCAAACAAAGGGAAATGGACTTGTTGAGATTGATTTGATGAAAAAAGCATTGGCTGAAAATTAACGTAGGGGATTTCAGAG
>SNQJ01S0141040.1:0-24493 GCA_010110895.2 Picea sitchensis
CGTAGTGGGTGAACCCTGGATGGAGCCCAACCATGTATTAACAAATTGTCCCTGATATAATTGAAATGAGAAGTGGATATGGCATCCCCGAAAGAGTGTTGCCCACTACAAAGGCTACTACACCATAATGTCCATTAAGCCTTTCTCGCTAAAAAACCTTCATCTGTGCATCCCACAGCATAGGCAGTAACCCCAACTTTGATGAACTCTCTAAGCTTCTGACCACAGCCACGTTTTACAACATTTGTGTATCGTCTATGCAGACCAATAGCAATGTTTCGAGAGGAACGGAACTCATCATCCAGTGATGATCGAACTGGCAGAATATTACGTGGTCGTGTTTGTTGGGCGATCTGTAGAAAAACTATTCAACACCTGTGTTTTCTCTCCTTCTGCCACTTAAACGGATTTGGAACGTTTTTTGCGCGCCCGTATGATGAGTTGGCTATTTAAACTAGAGTTTCGATCACCAGTTGGCGCTTCGAGCGAAAATGGAGCATTGCATTGCTGGCTGCGAGATTTATGGCGTCGATTTGGAATTCAGTTTGCTCTCAGAGTTCTGAAGGAACTGGGCTAGCTATATCCTGCCTCAATTACTAAATCAAAGTTGAAAATAAACAGTAATATGTTGCCACCGCCTGTCAAGAACCAATGTTTGCATGCGGCGAGATACTAACCCCCCAACTACCAAATCTCATGCAACAGAATAGCTCTTCACAGGAATTGGGCCAGCTATATCTTGCCTCAATTACTAAATCAAAGTTTAAATAAACAGTAATATGCTACCACCAAATGTCAAGAACCAATGTTTGCATGTGGCGAGATACCAATCCCCCAACTACCAAATCTCATGCAACAGAATAGCTCTTCACCACGTAGCAAAATGGATTTCAAATCCTTCCAATTCCTTCCTCTCCAACACAAGCAGGCATCCGTAGCAGAATTATAGCAGAATTACCGGTATACCTGCTAGAATGTTGAATTGTTTGTCACGCTTTGCTTTAATCAGCCTTCATTTTGTCCCAATCGATCGATTGTGGCAACCTTTAGCCATTCGAGAATATGCTTTGAATTTTGCCGGAAGTCTTTGGCAGTGGAGTCCATGAACACCACGCTTTGGAACCATGTAGTGAGTAAGTGTATTCTCTCGCAGAAATGAAATCATTGTTGTTCTATTAATTTCAGCCATACGTGAGTGGTACTCAATGAGTAGCGCAGGAGTCTCTCCCGTGAAAGGATCGTGCCCAGCCACAACAAATGCTTCCACAATGTGGGATGGGAAACAATCACTCTACTTACGCCGTTGATGTTCTCCTCGAGATATATTATCAAGTATCTTCTTGGCCGCAGCCTGGTGATCTCGGCACCTGGATCAATACTACAAACTATACCAAGCTTTAATAACACCAGTTTCAACATGCTCCTGAACTTTCAGATGGTTTGTGATATCATACTCCTCTTAATATATCTGAACCCAACTTTACAATTACAAGGTAACCATGCCCGTGATGTCATTTGTGCAAAGCTCCAGATATGTAAATGTTCAAGTGTTCCAAGCTCAGGCACCAGACTACCAGAGAGATATGCGTTTCCCAAGTCCACTTTTTAACATGGTTATTCTGAGACAGAAAAGAAGTTGGCCACCGCTTCAAGCATGAGGATTTTCCACAGAGAGCCCATTGTCATCCTTGCCAATGAAGCTTCTAGTAACGATTCAAATCATAATGTTTCCTAAGACTACATCATAATCAATACTTCAAAATCCTTCATATTTCTAGAAAGGAACTCTATCTTTATCTACCCATCTTTACTTGACTTACGTTATTGTAGTGCTCCATTTCAATTTTAAATCCAATCTTCTTCCATCATTTAATTTAAAGCCGGATAATTTCCGATAGATTCCATGCGTAGGTCTTTAAAGAAACTTACCAACCACAACCGATTCTCCATGTGCAGAAAACCAAGCAGGGTACTCAAGGCAGATATTGTTTGAGTGTTCGCAGTCTTTTATTCAACAAAATCAAACGATCTACATGTCTCGCATTTTACAAGCTTTCTTTATTTGTCTGCTTCCACTCCTACATCTAGCCAATCGGGTATATTTGACCGGCGGTAAAATTGGATTTCCAATGTAGCCATGTTAGGAAGTGATTTACATGCATCATGCTTAATCTTGACCCAATCAATAATGAATACCATACCATGCAGAAGAAAGGTTTGAACAAATGATACAACCTTCCTCCACATAAATATTTTATCACCATGTCGTTGAGCGAATCCAGAAAATCAATAGGGTCTTCAAAATCAGAAAAAATACCTCTTTGATTTGTCATTGGGTCGAAGTTCATTATCTCTCGTTGAATGTAGGTCATTGGTCTCTACTGGAGAAACATATAAGGTGGATTGCTGATCTGGACCTTTCTTCAGATCCTCGCTTCTTCTCCATATTTGATGCTACTCCCCTGTGTCTTCACATCTGAAAAATGAAGGCTGCTCATAGCATATGATGCTACAAAATCAACACATTCGGGATCATGATTCATGTGATCTAGCTGAAGATTAGATACCCACAATCTGGAAATTGTAGGCTATCTTCTTCATCCCTCCGCAGATTTGAAATTATCTTCTACTAATATGTCAATATGCTCGACATGTTCAAAGATTTCAAAAGAAACAATCTGATCATCATGAAAGTCATCTTTAATAAGTGAATTTGATACCATGTTAATAAAATCCCTCATGGCTGTCATGATGTGAATCAGCAATTTTTTGATCATAATGTAGAATATTTTCTTCAGAAATATACTCTTCATGAACATCTGAATCTTTAGTTGATGAATGAAATTCATGACAACAGTGAGGATAGAGAAGATCATCTGGAAAATGATCCTTACAAAAGACATGAAAGGCGGCATGGAAATCCGCTAAAGAACTGACACTGCATTAGGCAAAGACCCATACCAATCATGGGCAATCCCTTCTGTTCTAGGAAAAGTAGTAATATGTGGATCTCAACATCCTCATGCACCACCAAGAACTACGGTATTGCAGTCATGAAAGTCCAAAGAAATGTTCAGTCAAAAATCTCCACTCTTCTCCTCGAATCTATAAAGACCTGTTTCTCCTATCTGGTCTCTAGCGTGCACTTGATTAGAAACCAAACAATGTTTGAAAATCACGTAACGCATACCCTCTTAAGATTCTTCATGTCATACCACCAACAGATTCCGAACAATGGAGTTCACCGAAGTTCATCCTTCATGGAGTCGCCGATAGATGATTACAACCTCATAGTGTCTATACCTAGTTCATCACCAAGAAATAGACTCGCTTATCGCTCTCCCGTGAAGATAAGCTCAACTCGTCACCGCAAGAACGGCCCATTTTATATCACTCCAAGAAACCCTTGTGGTTGTGACCAAAGGTGCTTGGTAACCTACGAAATGTTCAGCCTCGTGTAGATTGATCACTGGGATAACTCAATTCAAACATGGTGCATTCGACATTCAAGATAATAAACAAATGAAGCATTGCTCTCATGGATTGATAATTAGTAAATAAACTTAAGTGGGCGTAGAACAAATTGCTCATAAACCAAGACACAATGTAGGGTCTAATAAGCAATGAAGAAACTATTTATCAAGCTATGAGCCAACAATGAGATAACAGTCATTCAAAGCTAGAAAACTCAGATAAAAGTACATAAAGAAGGTGGAAACCGACATCAAAAAGAGAAAGAAAACCGGTGATTTAGAATTAGCATCAATGGGTCTGTTACATATGAAATTCCTATATCCAAATCGAACTCTTCTTCTGGTCTTCGCATCGAAGCTTGGCTTTACAAGTCGCTCGCAGATCCTAAAATATGGACTGGCTTTTACAAAATAGTAAAGAAACCAATTTGCAAAAGATAGATAACACCCAAAAGAGTGATACAATCTCTATGAGTCGGGTCCTTAAAATCAGTTTTGAAACATTTGGTGAAGTATACCATCTCCTTCCGCTCCTCCATAAATATTAAAAATTCGAATTTGATGAGCTTTCCTATTCATTCCTAATATTCTTCCTTCAAAATGACTAAAACTTGACCAAAGACTCCTCCTTTGACTTGTCTTTCCCAAAATAGCGCCTTTGGATTTGATGGAATAATCCACCAATATGCCTAACTAAAAGAGGTTTCATTGCATTTTGATTCAAAAATTTCAGATCCGGCTAAAAATCGCGAATATTATGGTCGTTATGCTTTCCACGCGATAGCCCGTGGAAAAACGGGGCCCTTATTACGCCGAGCCACTTTCAACAAAATTTAACGGGTAAAAATTTCTTTGCCTTCTCACGTTGAGTGGACAGATTTCTTTTCAAAATTGAATTTTTTGGTCATAAAAATCCATTTTTCACATATGAATAGTCGACGACATCTAGAGAATCTCAGATTTCCAATGATGTTGTCAGATCTTAATTTAGAGCTCAAGAAGGACCGGAAAGTTCCTGCAAGTTTATGTCATTTTTCCATTTGCAATTCAAAACTCAAACGTAACCTTTGTAAACAATGTCCGGAGAAGGGAAACAAGATTTGATTTGATGTTGCTAACTCGGGAGTACAAATTCTCCCAATTGCTGGATCTTCTCAGTCATACTTTGTAAGCTCCCTCCATAGTTGTGGAAAGTAAGTACTTTCAACAGAGCGCCACTTTGTAGAAGACCCTTCTTAGCTGTTTAAAGCATGTATATTTGACAGCACGCCACCCGAGAAATGATTTTAAAAAACCTTTTTACATTTGGACCCTTTCTAAATGGGGCCAACTCCATGAAATGATCTCCTAATGTTGGGGTAGTACTTTCCACAGTCACATACCGAACCTTTGAAAACAAGTTACCGGAGTAAAAATGACAATTTTGAAAAGAAAACTTTGCATAATCCAAATTATTTTAAGTCAAACCAAAATCTAAAATTTTGGTAAATTTAAAGATCTAACAATGAGTTGAGGAAACTATCAATAGCTATGCTATCCACTGTAAAACCCAAACAAAATGATGGTGCTATTTTGGAAGTTAATGGATGGGAGAGAGAGGGAGATAATTCAATACAGTACATGAAAGAAAAACTAAACACTGCGTGTTGGGAGGGAGAATGATCAAAAATAGAAGAACAAAGATAAAGTAGCATACAAAAAAGTGGAATACGATAGAAAATTAATGAAGGGCCTTACTAAAGAAGGAAACATGCAAATAATACCTCAGTGTCACTTTTAGCAAACAAGAGCTAAGGAGAAGAAGTTGAGAAAACACACAAAGTGACCAATTATCTCTGAAGGTTTTACTATTGATTCAGAACACCAGAGTTAATAAATTACAGTATGGTGTCACCAAAGGTTGGAGTACTCGCCCAAATCTCAAGGAAGACCCACATCAATACAAGATCACCAAATACACAAGAACTAGAAGTGGAAAACACTGGTGTACAGGCAGGAGTCGTGGACATGGACACGATTCTGTCACTGGGACTAGTTAGCCCAACATTATTCTAAGAACATGAGCCAGAGAAGATAAATGTGGATTCAAATATGGAATAAAACAACCCCACTACTCATAGTTGGGTCTAGGAGCGTTGCAATAGAAAAATGGGGAGGATCAGGGAAGAATAGACTTTGACATGCCTAAGGAATAGGTCAAACCAATACATGAACTAGTTACAAAACCATCACTAAAAGAAGAGGAACATGTGAAAGTAGAATATTTTATAGGTGAGCCAGATTGAGATGCATCTCAGGAAGCAACGCCATCCACTGCAACAGGAAATGGAAAGAGGAAACAATTGGTGCATATATCACAGTTTAAACAACTAGAAGTCCTGATAACACTACCATGCATTCTAGAACGAGTGACAATTCTACCTAATATTGTAGGATGGGTAGAAAAACTAAGGTATTCAGGCCATGACGTAACAGATAAAGACAAATTTCAGGAATTGGGTCTGCAGGTATACATGGAAAGAAAAGGGATCAGTGTGACTGGAGTACCAATACTTGAACCAAAGTAATGGATAATAGGTTTATACAACAAAGAGATAATGGAATTAGTACATATCCCTCATTTTCGATGTGGAAAGGACATGAATAATTGCATCAAAAAATTATTGGAGTTAGTACATGGAGATATTTTATGGTTACACGGGCCCATATTCATTGACGTAGACCTAATTAGGTAGATCATAGGTCTTCCCACTAGTGGTGAGAAACCTAAATAATATATGGATGATAAAACTAAGAAGAAGACCCTAGCAGAGGAAATGAAGAAAACATATGGCACAATGAGAGGGTCTAGGGGAATTGTGATTAATAGGATCAATGAACCTATGAAAAGGTTGGAAATGAAGCTAGTGGAATGTATGTTTCTAAGAAAGTTTCCTAAGGAGGAGGCTCGAGTAGGGGTGATCATAGTAGTCACGTAGTGCGTGAAGGGGACTCTATTTAGCTGTAGTCCATATGTAGTGAAATTATTTATTGATGACTATAAATATGGACAAGTCTTGGGGATAGAGTTTCATTACACATGGTTGATCATAATCATAACACTCGTAGGATGGAGGTACCCCAATTTTAACTTTTTTTTCCAAATGATAGGAAAGTGTTGCCTATTGGAGTATGTAGCACTGTGGCACACCTCAAGCACAAAATAAAGGAGGGCTTCCATAAGTGGAAGAGATGTGGATAATCCCACCAGAAGTGGTGGAGGAGCACAAGAAGATAGCCTATTTTGAGGTCTCAAGCCACAATGTATGAATCCAGGACAAAAGGGATCCAAAGAAGAAATGGTTGAATATAAGGTACTGCTTCATTGGAAAGTAATTTCAATGGTCCGTGAAGGACTATCCAGATGAGTGGAAAGTAAAACTGACATCAAAGAACGGACATAAAGGGAAACAAGTAGTAGAAGCTGGCACATGACAAAAAACCAGGATTTAGACAAAAAATACCAGGAATGTTGTAGAGTGCACAAAGGATAGTTTAGGAGGTGTGATAGTAAGAAAACCAATACAATAGAAAAACATTCCAAAGCCACCTACATAGGAAAAAATTCGCACCGAAGCCACCAACAAAGGAGAACAATGGAAGAATAAAACTAATGGAAGAACACAAAAGGAAAGAACGGTTCCGACATAGGAGGAACAAATAGGAGGATACATCACAAATATAGAGATACCTACAAATTCAACATAGATAGAGAATGTACCATAGAAGAGACCTCTGTCATAGGAAGGAGGATAGACAAACAATATGAAGGTGCATTAAGATGTCCCAAAATTTACTGTAACATAAGATGATGCAGAGATGGTGGCATAAAAAGTCCAAGACCACGTAGTAGATTCATGGGATGAAACGATGAAGAAAAGAGAGGAAATAATAAAGAGATTATCATAAATGAAGGAAATGTTGGTGCCACTTCACCTTAGGGAAATACAACAGAAAGAAAAGGTGCAACCACAACATATTGTTCAGGAAAAGGTAGTTCCAGCGCAGGAAACATTATAGATCATAGCATCAGGGAGTGATATTTTTCCTATCACTCAGGATATGATGCAGTTAAAAGAGGAGATGATGCAAGAGAATCGCTCCATGTCAGCAGCCAGCCATCCAGCCACGTCAGCGTGCATGTATTCATATGCTAAGAGGGAGGCATAGCCTCATTTGAATTTTGAATTGAATGTAATTGAATGCTTAGGCTGGTGAGCCAAGAAAGTGGTGACTTTGAGAAGGCGTTAGGTAGATCGGCTTTAATGCCAAGAATGGCTGAGATCTAGATCCGATCCTGGACTAGACAACCCATTTATTGTAGTTGAGTGTAATTTAATAGAGTAGGTGAACCTGGATGAAGGATCCCTTAGGTAAAAAGAGATTTTCAGATCTCATTTTGAGAGAGTGGGGTGTTCAGTCGAAGAGCCGAGAGAGCTCAGGAACACCATTGTAAAGATACAGGCAATTTTCCATTTTTAATACAAAGAACAGTTTTCCTGCATGAGTTTTGTCTTATAAGGATGTCTGTGTGTGTTCCTTATATATTTTGAATGTATGTTGTAGTTGTGCATTTGCAGGGTTTGTTTGATTTCAGTTTGAGGTCTTTGAGGCTTCATGCCAGGAGGGTATGACAGGACGTTGAGGATTCTGAGAGCCGGTGCACTGTGGGTGCACTTCTGAACTCTGAGGAGTCAGACAGAGACGTGCTGAGGCACAGGACTGAAGTCAACAACTCAGGGAGAAGACCTCAAGGTTGTTGAATACCTTGGAGGCAAGGCTGTGTAGCTGAGACATAGTCATAGATAGAATCGTAGTGGATTATGTAGAGCTCTCCCAAGTGGACATCGAGCATACGCATGGGTTGTGTTGAAAAGAACTCTATTGAGAGTTCGAAAGAGAACCAGAATCACTAAGAATTATGGGAACTCTACCAGAAGGGCATTGAGCGAGTGCATAAGTGCACAGGAAGACAAAACTGTTGAGTGTTCTACGAAAGAGGAGAAGATACTCCGCCAGGAGGGCGTTGAGAAAGTGTGCAAGCAGGCACAACAGAGGAAAGAACTCTTTGAGTTCGGGAAGTTAGAGGAAAGGTCCACTAAGGGAAATTTCACTAGGTTTCTGAATACCCAGAAGTACTCAAGAAGAGGCTTGAACAAAAGGATAGATAGGAGGGAATCCATTTCATTCTCCATCTGAGGGAGAAGAAGGACAAAATCCCTCAAGGGGTTTGAGTGTTAGTGGGAAGCTCAGGAGAGAAATCACTAGCGTGTGCACGAAGAGACTCTGCAGGAGCGCAGATGTTGAAATACCTTAAGGATTCAAGAAGAACAAGCTCAGGAAGGGCAGTGTTTTGATACGCGCAGGCAAAGCTCACAGTCGAGGAGTTCGCAGAGAAAGGAAGACAAGGCAGAGACCTTGGAAAATCTAAATTCTCCCAATTCTGGGAAGAAATCGTGCAAGCTTAGGAGGAGTAGCAGTCGTCGTCATATCAGCAGGAGAGAACAGATCTTGACCATTGAAGATTGACGTCCAGGAGGATCTCAAGAGGAGTCTACAGCAGGAGGAGATCGACAGCTGTCAGATCTCACTCGAAAATGCCGTAAGCCCTCGGATTGGGAGAAGTTGCGCACAGTTTAGCCTCAGGAGGAGGAGTGCACAGGGAAGATAGATCTGGACCATTTGTTTGGGAGTGGATGCATGTCACAAGATTACCCATCTCAAGAACTCAGGCACCGGGGGTTGTAAGAGGAATTCATTCGACTTCACAAGTGGCGAGGAGGCGAGATCTTCGTGTTGTGGGGCCTAGTTGACGTTATCTCAGATACCATCACTCAAGAATGGTGGGGACCACAAGAGTCAGCAGGTGGGACTTTGCATTTCGGGAGCTCCTGAGTTGAAGGGTTGAGAAATTGATGCAAAAAGTCACGAGGCGTGGGGGCACGAGGTGGAGAAGCAGTGAGAAGATCGTAGTCATCCGTTGGCAGAAAGCATGTGGCAGAGATCGAGAGATCTCACAAGCTCGGTAGTTCGCCGGGTAAAGGCCAAACATTTCGTACCCCAAGTCGCGATGATGCGAGGTCGTGAGGGAGCGAGGTCATGAGTTTCGACACCTCGGACCTTGAAATTTGACAGGGAAGTTATTCAAACCCACGAGTAGCGAAGTCGCGAGAGCGCGATAGAGTCTTATCAGAGTCTCGTTGAATCGGGACTCGAAATACGGAGAGACCAACATTTTAAGTCGCGAGTAGTGAAGGAGCGAGGACACGAACGCGTGATAAGGTTGTATCGGTGTTTCGGTGCTTTGGGTATTGAAAGGCGAAAATCCGAGCGCTTGGTGTCGCGAGTGACGAAGCCGTGATAGGGCGAAGCCACGATAGAGAAAAAGTCTTGACGTGAAGAAGTCAGTGAGTTGACCAGCCATCGGGTCTCGGGGATTCGAGAGTCCCACGATCAAACGAGCACTCGCGAAGGCACGAGTGACGATCCTTCGAAGGGAAGAAAAGAGGGTCGCAGCTGAGAGAACCTGTGGGGTGAGAAAGTCCTGATAAGTGATTGGAAGAGCGTTTTAGCTCTTCGGGCCATTGAAGGAGAAGTTCCTGAGGAAGAGGACGTGCCAGTGAGGGTAAGTCTACGTCAGGAAACAACACATAAAAAACTAATGGAGATAGATCATTTTCACTTGGATTTTCCCAATATCCCCACGAAAAAATTGTACAAATTGCAAGTTAGTGTTGCATAAGAAGTCCAATCTATAGAAGGCACAGATGAAATCGAGTTACAAACAGATAAGGATATCAATAACACATTGAACATAAATATCAAGGAAATATAGGCTAAGAAGAAACAGGTAAAGAAGTGCATTGGATAAATAGAGGTGTGCATTGAAGAAGTCTTTAAGCAAAATCTAGACAACACATAAGAAGGCACACACTTACAGACCGAGGAGAATATTGGGAAGATTGTGCAGGCATTGGAAGATTACAAGAGTCATATAACAGAGTTGATGGAATAGTTGAACCAAAGAAAACCACCATAGGTGGGATCACAAAGAGTAGGAGGATATAGGGCACATAAAGGAAATGGCATAGAGTGTTAAGAATATTGCATGCTTATATGAGAAAAGTGCACAACTTCGGACAAGTCTCCAAGAAAATGAAAAGTTGCAGGCACTAGAACAAACATAGGAAAATGTCAATTAAGCCTCCTAGGAGTTGAAGAAGAAGAAAGAGGATATGAACATTTAGGAGAGGCTCAGGAGCATGCAAGAGCTCAAAAATTTAAAAGAAAAGATAAAAGTTGTGTAGACATAGAAGAAGACAAGGAAGGCTCAACTGGAGCCACTACAGGAACACATAGAGAAGATATTAACATAAATGGATGAGCCAAGGGCCAGATGGAAACTCTTAAGTTGGAGGCTGAAGAGATGATGAGTGAGTATATCATAGCGTAGAATGTAGAGTTTGTTGCAGAGAAGGGAGCATAAGTGAAAATGGGATACTGTGTATGATGGGAGAGAGTGTATGATGGGGAGAGAGGGAGAGGTTGAGAGAGAGAGAGAGGGAGAGCGACAAAGGGAGAAATATAGAGTAAAAGGGATCGAGACAGATAGAGGGAGGGAATTAGAGATGGATAGAAAGAGAGAGAGAGAGAGAGATTGTGGGGCAGGTAGTGGAAGATAGAGGGGAGTGTAAAGACTCCTCTTTCCATCCAGTTTTTTATTTTTTTTAATTTCCCTCATCAAACGGTTACTTGTGCATTTATACTTAGAATTTTTATTGTAAATATTTGAGTAAATATTTAATTGATATTCTTATTTGATATTCTTATCTAATTGTCATGTTGTTTCCATTAGAAGATAAGTATGCATTGTTTCTCAATAACATGTGTCAATTATTCCATCATATCGATCATCAACATTACATGAGCCTTCTCTTCTTCGAAGGTATGGAAAGTTACTTTATTAAGTTTTTCTGATATGTTTTGATTCATACAATATTCTAATTTTATTTATCCAAATCTACACAAATGATTGTAGTTAAATAGGAACAATCTATAGCTCTAAATGATTGTATTTAGGTAGGAACAATCTATAACTCTAAATATTTAGGGAAGTCTTGTATTTTTTATAAGTAAGATTTCATTTTACGATTGTTGAAACTCTTATTATATCATTGTTCATGGGATCTGTAAGTCTTTTTCTATGAGCTTAAGGTCATGTATTAAAAAACCCAATAGTAAATTTTATAACCACGTTGAATATAATTCTCAACCCATTACCCTATGTCAAAAACCATATGTTGGGAAATGCATGTAACCTTTCATTTATCAGAATATTATGTAATCTCAATATTCCATTTAAGAGAGAGGACCAAAATATTCTCCATTAATTAAATCTTAGTGATAGACATCAATTAAATATTCTCCATTAAATAACTTCATCTCACACACTCCAAATCCAATAAATGGACTCTTATTAGTGTAATAATATCATAACATGTAATGCAAAATATCTATAATCCCAAACCAATACCAAAAATCGGATGAAAGAAAAATCTAAAGAAAGAAAATTCTAAAGAAATAAAAAAACAAAGAAATAGAGAGGATAGTCTACATAATATTTTCAAGACTCTGGTGTTTTTATCTCATAGTCTACATGATATTTTCAAGATTTGCGTTTTTAGATTAAAAATATAGTTAGCTTCAAGTAGTCGAAATTCACATTCTATATGCAAAGTTTAAATTGAAATGTTATTATCTTCCAATTGTCCAAATTAAGATTCAACCTCCCATTCCATTTTCACATTAAAAATGAAGAATACTCTTATTTTCAAACATTCCAAATTAAAATTCTAGTTTACAAGGGAAATAATATGATCAGAGAGAAGTGTTATCACCCAGCAAAAAGAAAAGTTACCAAGTTTGAATTCAAATATAATACAATATAAAAAAAAAAATATTCTATAACCAAAGTTTCTCTTATAGCTAATCAAACCACCGGGTGGATCTATCACCCACGTTTGGGCAAGAAATACTTTAGCATCCAACCCGCCCTACTCATTTTGGATTTTGGGCTATCTCTTGTGGGAGAGACAAATTTCTCTCACATCTCTACATGGGCTTAAGAGATGGTGGGGTATTTGGATCTTCTTATTACAGAAACTACCAGCTAGAGCGATGTGTATAGTTTCAGAGTAGTTTTGTTTTAGTTGGTGACATCACAAAAGGCTCGAATCTACGTGCAATTTTTCAATCTTTATTTTGAAATTTATATGAAGCCTTTTTTTTCCTTATGTCAAAATATTTTTCTTATTAAATATATCATTTTCAATGTATTTAATATCAGATATTGTGAATATTCTTTTACTTACATATTGTAAATATTCTTTCACTTAAAACTCTTTAATATTTTGTTTAATATTTATTATTTATATGATATTACAAAAAATATAATTATATATTAAAGCACATCATTTTCAATGTCTTTAATATCAGATATTGTGTATATTTTTTCACTTGAAACTCTTTAATATTTTGTTTAATATTTATTATTTATATAATATTTCAAAAAATATAATGATATATTGATATTTTGTTTAATATTTATTATTTATATAATATTTCAAAAAATATAATGATATTTTTATATTTTATTTAATATTTATTATTTATATGATATTAAAAAAATATAATTATATATTTAAAATTATGTGTAATAAAAATAACAAAATCCCACAAAAACTTAAACTCTTTAATATTTTGTTTAATATTTATTATTTTTATAATATTTCAAAAAAGATAATGATATATTGATATTTTATTTAATATTTATTATTTATATGATACTACAAAAAAATATAATTATATATTTCAAATTATGTGTAATAAAAATAACAAAATCCCGATGGATCCTCAATTATTTTTTTCTACAACGGTGACAGCTAGGGTCTGCAAAACCCTAGCCTCCTCGTAAGGCAGACTCACGGATCTCAAGCACAGACCTCCTTCACGAAACCCAGCCAGAGCCTTAGACGATCACTCAGCCTCCACTGTCACAAGGGTATGGGCACAGAGGAGGGGGTGAAACCCCCCTCATACCGCAATGTAGTGGCCAATGACAAACCAGGAGACGGAACAACATGACCTACCTTCGAGCCGCCACCGCAGGTGCGAGAACAGCTGCTAGCCAGGGAACAGAGTCTCAGAGCGGAGATGGAAACTGAAGCAGGAACCTCTCAACCAAAGCCACCACAGAGATGGGAACCAGGCAAGTGTATTCCGCAAATGGAGAAGCCGCCAAGATACCTCATTAGCTCAACCCGGGTTGGAGAGCATATGCAATTTATGAGAGAGCACGCCCTAATCGGCAAATTTCTGGGGCTTTGGCCAGCAGAAAGGGACCTCCACAAATGGATCAAATACTGGTGGCATCCCAAGGGGGATTATGAGATGCAACTCAGCTCCAAGGGCTTCTTCACAATCATTCTATACAATCTAGAAGACAAAGACAAAATCTTTGAAAACGGGCCATACTTCTTCAACTCGGCGGGGTTGTTCCTCTGCTTTTGGACTGAAAGATTTAGCCCGGACAAAGAGGACTTCACCATGGCCCCTGTATGGATACGCTTGTACTCCCTGCCACAAGAGTTCTGGTTGGAGGAAATTTTAATGGGTATAGGAAATACCCTTGGACAATATGTGAAAGCCTCTGAAGCCACAAGGCAACGAAAGTACACCTCATATGCTAGGATCTACGTGTACATGAACATATCCAAAGCACTCCCAGGGGCGGTAACCCTCGAGTATCAGGATGAGGATTGGAAACAAAACTTGGACTACGAGCATATACCATTCAGGTGCAGAAGATGCCACGAACATGTCCATCTCTACCGAGATTGCCCCATCATCAAGAAAACTGCAAAACCAACTGAAACCCTGCAGAAGGACGGATTCACCACAGTAACATCAAAAAGGAGAAACCCATCAAAGAAGTATACCGCGACAGCCAGGCAAAACATTGCCACGAAGAACTCTTATGAGATCCTAGAGCAGCTACCGGAGGAAGAGGAAGTCCAAAACCCGCACAAAAATCCCCAGCAACAGCAAACAAAAGGCCCGAATCCTGACCTTAATCAACACACTGGTGAGACCCCAACAGAAGAAAGAGGAGAAGGTGATGGGGATACCCCAATGCTGCTGGATGATCAGGATCTGGCAGGGACAGATCTAGAAAATCTGGAGGAGGCTTTCAACCAGAAGGACCTACAGACCCTCCCTGAAGAACAACTTCGGAAGGTGCACAAGGTCTTTCTCAATTCCTCTGCAGGATCCACTGCACGCCTGGGCATAGCAATGGACTCGAACTCTGGCACGAAACGAGTCCTTCGTAAAAATAAAAGGAGGTGAAGGAAAACAGCACACCAACTAATCAAGGACGTCGACAACCTCATGATAAATTCAGGCCAGATACACAAGATTTCGCAGGGATACCTCCACTCAGCAACCCCCTCTTAATGATGAAGATCATCACATAGAACATCAGAGGACTGAATGGTAGATCCAAAAAAAGTATCCTACGAGATTGCATAATGGCAGAGAAACCAGATATATTGCTGCTCCAGGAGACCAAATGCAGAGGAGCAGAAGCTGAAACAATCTCTCAGCGTATATGGAGAGACTGCAACTCCATAACAACAGATTCCATAGGAGCCTCAGGCGGCCTAGCTATCTTATTTAATCCATCCAATGTGACTATTAGTAAACCCTTCACAACAATTGGTACCATAACCACTCACTTTAAAGTAATGGGCACGAACCAGGAAGGATCCATCACAAATGTCTATGGGCCACACAACACCCAGGACAAAGAAAAATTCCTGCAATGACTCAAGCTGATCAAGACCTTGGCGGAAACCCTGAACTGGATCTTAGGAGGCGATTTCAACATCATCCTAACACTGGAGGAAAAAACTGGAGGCACCAAAAGACACGAGCAAGACAGCGGTAAGTTTAAAGCTCTCATTGATCAGTTAAAATTAGTAGATATTGAGAATAGCAACGGCACCTTCACTTGGTCCAATCGCAGATTGGGAAACCAAAACATTACCGACCGACTAGATCGCTTCTTGGTAACTGAGGATATCATGGATTCAGGCTCTCATCTGGAAAGCCTCATCCTACCAAAAGCAGGCTCAGATCATTGGCCCCTGGCTCTGTAGATGGACCTGGGAGAACCTCCCAGATACGAACCTTTCTGCTTCGAGAAATTTTGGCTAGCACACCCGGACTTTAAGCGACTAGCCAAATGCTGGTGGGAACAAGCGGCAATAGACCACAGCTCATGCATGTACAGATTTCAGTAGCGATTAAAAAACTTCAAGCAGAGGCTAAAACATTGGAACAAAAACAGCTTTGGAAATATACTGCAAAGCATAAAGGACATAGAAAGCAAACTAGGGGAGATCGAAAAAAATTTCATCTCTGGAGTAAGAACCATTGAACTAATGAAGGAAGAAGAACAACTTCAGGCACAACTGGAAGAACGAAGGAAGCAGGAGGAAATCCTCTGGAAGAATAAATCCAGGGTGCAATGGCTCAAGGAAGGGGAAAAGAACACAAAATTTTTCCACAGAGCTATGATGCACAGAAGGCATATCAACAGGATCACTCACCTCAAGGACAGCTAGGGTAACTTAATCAGGGAGCACTCCAAAATAGAGGAGGAACTGATCAAATACTATCAAGACCTCCTTATAGAACCGCAGAAGGACAGAACATAAGCAATTAGGAGGGTAACTGGACACATACCGGCTTTAGTCACACCAGAGAAGAATGCAGCCCTAACTCGGCCCATCACCCAAGAAGAGGTCAACCAAGCAGTAAAATCCATGCCAGTAGGGAAATCCCCAGGTCTGGATGGGTTCACCGTGGATTTATTTCACCATTTATGGGATCTGGTCAGACAGGACGTGTGGGAAGTAATCGAGGAGTCAAGAGATTCAGGCCTGGTACTTCCAACTCTCAATGCCACCTTCCTCACCCTCATTCTGAAGGAAGAAAGATTCACCAATCCCAAACAGTTCAGACCAATAGCCCTATGCAATGTCATCTACAAAGTTATAACGAAGGTCATCGCCACCAGGCTCAAGGCCATCCTGTCGTTCCTCATATCCAAGGAGCAGTCAGGGTATGTAGAAGGAAGACAGATCATGGACAGCGTAATTCTAGCACATGAGATCATACACTCCCCCAAAACTTCAAGAACTCCAGGTATGCTTATCAAACTTGACCTTTCAAAATCCTTCGATTGGGCTAGCTGGCATTATATCAGAGCTGTCCTAGACTCCTTTGGCTTTGATCAGGATTGGGTAAGTTGGGTCATGAATCTCACCTCCTCCACCTTCTTTTCCATCCTTGAGAATGGTGTCCCATCAAAACCTTTCTCTCCATATAGAGGAATCCGGTAGGGGGACCCCCTTTCCCCTTTTCTGTTTATACTCTTAGCGGAAGGTTTGGGGCGTTACATCAAAGCTTCAGTAAATGACGGTTCCCTCAAAGGCCTACCTTTGCACAACATTCAACCCTCACCTTCACACAGTCAATTTGTAGATGACACTCTCCTCTTGAATTCTCCCACTGTCCAAGAGGCCTCAAAACTCAACTCCATCCTTTCAGACTTCACTGAGGCCTCCGGCATGTCGCTCAACTTTGACAAGTCCAAACTCTACTTCTTCAACACCCCGTCCTCTATCCAACGTCATATCTCTCGACTTCTGGGGATACCCAGGAGCTCCCTTCTGTCCAACTACCTTGGTGTTCCCCTCACCAGAGCAGCGGCTTCCGCCATCTCCTGGGACAACCTCCTCCTTTCCATCTCAAACAGGCTTCGCAATTGGACTTTCAGACCTCTCAATATTGCCTCCCGGCTGGTTCTTCTCAAATCAGTTTTGCAAGCACTTCCCACCTATCTTTTCACTGCTCCGGCGGCTCACAAAAAAGTCATCAAAGCTATCAGAACCTTGCAGCTTAATTTTCTCTGGAACGGCCACCAACCAAACAATAAATGGGCGTTAGTCAATTGGGATAAGCTCTGCATGCCAAAAAGTCAAGGCAGACTGGGGCTTAGAGACCCAGGGAAATTGAACCATGTAATGGGAGCTAAAATATGGTGGAGATGGTTAAAGAACCCTGCAACAGCCTTGGTACAACTGTGGAAAAGGAAATATACCCCTCACACTCTGGAAGATAAGCTAATCCGACTTAACAACCACATACAAGGCTGCAACATCTGGAACACAGCTTGGCAAAATCACACTCTGGTTCAACACCACGCCTTTTGGGAGATAAGAGATGGAGGAAGTGCCCTATTCTGGAAAGATTCTTGGCAGCAACTCAAGCCATTGGACACAATGGAAGAGCTATCGGCTCTCAAAAGAGCCCTCCACCAAAATTCCCTTCCCAAAGTCAAGGAACTATGGATGTCACAAACTCCACATCAAAGGTGGTGCCAATGGAAGATCTCTCATCAAGCGCTTGGGATTCCCGAAACCATCGACTTGCAGAGCTGGCAATCTCAAGCCGCCAGTAGGAAAATACTGTATAGAGAGGGACTAGACATCCTAAGGTGGGGATACACCACAGCTGGCACTTTCACTATCAAGGAAGCTTACTCACTGCAAGCAAACCAACCAGATCCAAGAAAGGAGCCCATCTGGAATAAAGTCTGGAATTCTGCCCTCTGGCCGAAGGTCTCCACCTTTCTGTGGCTAGTAGTGCACAACAGAGCTCTAACCTGGGACAATATAAGGAAGAGAGGCTTCATTGGACCCTCCATTTGTGTTCTTTGCTCACTACAAGAGGAAAGCAAAGAACACGTCTTCAATGCATGCCATTATAGTCAACAGATCTGGGATTATGGAGCGCAAATCATGCGCAAATCCAATCGAAACCGAAGCAGCATCAATTGCACAATTGAGAATTGGGAAAACATCTCATTCAACAACCCCATACTAAATCTCATATGGGAACTGCTACAAGGATTCACCCTCTGGCAAATTTGGAAGGAACGAAACAAGCGCATTTTCCACTCTCAACCATCCCTCCCTGAAGCCAACTGGGAAAAAATAAGATCTCAAGTAATAGAAATAGTCAGAAGCAAATCCTTGACAGAGAAAGATTGGCAGTGCAGCCCTGAGGAGCAGATCATCCTACAAAACTGGCGGCCCATCCTGACCAACCATGTGCCAACCAGAAGCCATACGGGACAACCCACTAGCCCAACCACCTAGACTCCCCCTCCAGCACACTTCATCAAAGTAAATTTTGATGGAGCCTCCAAAGGCAACCCAGGACCGACAGGATATGGGGCAGTGCTCAGGAACTCAGGCGGAGAAATCTTAGGTCTGGACACAGGTTTCATCGACGACACCACCAACAATGTATCCGAGCTCACAGGACTCCTGCGAGGACTCCAAACGGCCATTGACAAAGGTCATCAAAGGATAATCCTGGAAGGAGATTCGCAAATCATCACAAGATTAGCCACCAGAATCATCCACGACTCCGACCCTGAAAAAATCTCTCCAAGTTGGAGACTCTACAGCCTACTCGCAGACTTCAGTCACCACCTACAGCCGCATCTCACCATCACTACCTCCCATGTGAAAAGAGACGCGAATAGAGTAGCTGATCGACTAGCAAACGAAGCAGTGGAACAGGGGGAGGAATACTTAAACTGGGAGGGCCCTGGCTCACCAGCTCCAGAGATCCTCACTTGGTGTCAAGCCTTAGCCAGAAGTGATCTTCACTCCCCGGATGGGGTGACAAGTGGAACGATAGTGCCATGTGGGAACAAGTCAGGACGCATTTTTAATGCATCTACCAGTTCATATCACCTCGACGATTAACCCACATGCATTCGAGCAGGAGAAACCTTGCGATGAAGCCCCTCGTGCAAGTGAAGGGTACCCCTCACCAGACCACTACCCAACAGAGTTTAATGGTGAGGTTTAATGCTACAGCTATGACGATTGTGTTGATAACAATTCTCATTGTTCGGGTAACGACATCACACAACAAATTGCTCCGGGAAGCCTTTGTCTCACAGACGAACTAGAGTCGCGGCAACCTCCCTCCTGCTTCTCTGGCTGAACGACCGCACTCAGCAACCCCACCTTTCCTCTGAAGCAATTGGACAGACACATGCAGCACTCAGATTTTTCACAGTGATCCCTTCATGCCCCGAGTTTGAGGGAGCTCACGCCGGGGAGCGGCCTAGTATGCGGCGGAGTCTCGACGTAAAAAAAAGAAGAAATTCGAGAGGGCTATGGTGATTGCAGCTCGACGACGAAAGACCAGACCACGTACGCCTCCAATGGCGTATGTGGAAGAGGTCATACCGGAAGGCGGACTACCAAGCCCTCCTGGGCACACCCTGTTCATGGTACCAGAGAACTGGAACCCGAGCACTAGCTTTGGCACCCACAGCATGCGTCAGTCTGCTAGCAAGGTGTCTGACCCCTCTACTACCACCATGGAGAAGACTTACTCCCCTTGCTATGTGGAAGAGGAGGCTCCTCCCGAGCCCACCAAAGAAGCGGAGGAGACAGGGCAAGAGCGTAGACGGCACAGGACATAGGATGCGGATGCGGCCACCAGCGAGGATTTCATGGAGCAGTCACCTGTAGCTAACTAGGGGTACCTCAATCTTGTCTTTGAAATCAGGAACAAGTTAGACGATCAAATCTTCCACCTGGAACGCATGGATCAGTGGATGGACATGTTCTTCACGGCACACTCCAGGGCATCGTCAAAAAAACAATGTCCGACTTGTGTGCGCACCTACACGTTCCCTGTGAGGTGGAGGCACTCTGAGGTCTAGGAAAAACAACTCGGCTCAGAGGTTCCCTCATGTTTAAAACTCATTTCTGGTCTTGGTGTTGTTGTTATACTTTCTGCCTTTTATTAGCTAGTTACCAGGTTGTCTTAGCAATAGATAGAATAACCAGCTTTCATGCTGCGACTATGAGTCCTGGTTTCCTTCGGGCAGGACGTCAACTCTGTCAATTTTTGCTAACTATGCATTCAGTGTGACACATGGACATGGATGCCAAGCGGTCCCGGTTTCCTGCTCAGGCGGGACAACTAGCATCACTTATAGTCTTGAATTTTGTATTTTGATTATGGTAATATAACAGGCACCACCCTTTTTACTTAAAAAAAAAATAACAAAATCCCATAAAAACTTATACAATAAGTTATGGATTTCAAATTTTTAAGATAAACACTTTATAAAATATTATTAATATGACAAATTAGATTATCATTATATTTTATTTTTCAGTTTAACTTTATATTTTTCAGTTTAACTTTATAAATTCAATTATTTAGTTTAAATTCGTATGACATTCTAACGGATAGTGAAATTCAACGATCTCCTTCTGTTTATCATTTTATTTGCTTTCTTTCTTTGCTTTTTGTTTTTTTTTTCCATTTTGGAAGTGGGCTTAGCTCTTTGCTTTTTGTTTTTTTTGTTCTGGAAGTGGCCTTGGCTTTTTGCTTTTATCTATCTTCTTTTTTGCGTTCTGGAAGTGGCCTTCGCTCTTTGCTTTTATCTAACTGTTCACTGTCTCAGGGATTATTGGGAAGCACTATTTTCTTTGTGCGTTTGTGAGGTGAAGCTCGCGGGACCTATTCCGAAGACTTTCATGCAACTCAAATGCTTACCCCTGCAGAACCTGATGAAAGCATGAGCCGAAGGGTTCTTTGATGAATCGTAGCCCTACCGAAGCTAGGAACCTTGATGTTGTGGAACAAATCTCTGCAAGCACCCTCATGTGAAAGCTCGACAGGAGTCAAAAGCCTACATGGGATAATATTTTCACCCGAACGATTCCACCCGATTTTCAGTAATATTTCCACGGATTTCAACGAGTTTTCCTCCCACAAGTTCTTCAACTTCTCGTACCACAATCTGTTCTTTGCCAAGCCTTTTTCAAGCACATGAATCCTAGTGCTTTTGTTGGTAACGAATTGTATGATCGAACATGGGAATTGAAGCTTCGATTATCTTTGCTCGGTTGAACGAGTAATGATCGAATATTTAATGCATAGACACACTCAAAAGAAGCAACCGATAACACTCCAACTCAGCTCTCCAGTTTTTAGGTACATTTTTCTCCTGCTCTCTTTTCTCTAAAATGTCAATCCTGCAGGAACATTTAAGAGTAGAATATTAAATTTATTTATTAAGCAGAAAATACCAGATCATATGCATATAAAGTTTTTATTAAGCAAAAAAATACGATATCATATGCATATTAAGCAGAAAATACCAGATCATATACGAAATTTTATTATTATATAAATATATAAATGTCTAGATCCGTGGTAGAGTTCTATTCAATATAAAACACAGGTATTTTCTGGTACAAATTACACATGGAAAATCAACGCTTCTACAGGATCCCCAATCCCAACAGCTTATGTAGTATGTCACGTTAAATCTTATCTGACTAAAAAGGTTACAAAATATGTAACTGAATCTTGTACGACAACTTCACAATTAATGATTTAATATCTAGTTTTGATATTTTCAAGTTATTTAACTGAGATTATTTACAATAGTATGATGATTAGCCAACGTTTTGGTTTTTCAACACAATTATATTTTTCCGCCATGCTAATATCGCACTTCTAGCTCATTTCTTTTGCTTCTTATACCTCCGAGGGATTCGATCTAATGACTTTTCTGGTTTTTTGTTTTTCTTTATTTTTATTTTTAACGTTTTAACATGGACTATTTTGCAAAGCTTTATAACGTCCAAACGGAAAATTGTAAGAATATGGCCTTGGTCAATGGATTTATTGTGTCGTTTTTAGTTTTTAATAAGGTTTTTAATAAAAGATCATAAATCTATAAATTGCCTGCACTAATCATCCACCATATTTTATTAAGCTTGAGTTGAGTTGCAAAGTAGGAAGTCCCTATCTATCGTTGCTCTTTATGGTTGCTCTTTTCCCAAGCAGCTGAGAACATGTCAGGAACTATAATTTGAAAACGCAGGAAAATCAAAAGTGAAAAAACATGATTAGCTATAACGGATGGAGGGAAACTATCTATTTGTAATATTTGAAATAGAAACTGAAAAAGCATGATAATGAACTCATAAACGCAAACGCAGTGATAAACTGAACGTTTGGGAATTTGTGAAAATCAAAAGTAAAAAAGCATGATTTAAGAAAAATCATAATAAATTCAAAGCATAAGTTCTAAAGTAAATCTTTTTTTAGGTAACCAATTGTTCATTGGTTTCTCAGTAGTTAGTTTAATCTGTCGGGTCCATCTCCGCTAATGGAATTTAGGGTCCTTTATTATTGTAACCCCAATTATAATTTCCCTAAATTTAGATTATTTGTCTCTTATATTTAATGACTTTGACTTTGAGGTTTTATATATCCATTAAGTATTAATTTTTTCTTTTTAAATTAACTTCTACAATTCAGTAAATATATTCAATTTCAAACAGTAAAATATAAGTACAACAGAAATCTAAATGCCTATTTTAATTGTTTTGTGTTTTGTTTTTTTTTAATACTTTTTTATTAAATTTTTTATTTTATTTTTTAAAAAATTATTAAATTTACAGATTTTAATAGTTAATTTTGTATAATTAAAATGCTTCAGCTATTTTTAAACATTTAGAAATACAATTTAACAAACAGAAAATTGTAATTTAATACAAGTTTATATAACAAAATTACAACTAAAAACGGAAATATAAAACAAATATACAAAAGCTAACTGGATTTTTAAGACAAAAAATTATATAATTTATATATTATAATTTTTGGAAAGTATTTATTTGTATTTATTTTTCATTTTCATTTAATGAATTAACTAAATAGAGAATTTGTATATAGTTCACTTAATTAATTAAGTAAATAGAAAATTTATATAGAATTCATTTAATTAAGTAAGTAAATAGAAAATTTGTATATAGTTCTATGTGTACATTGAATATTTTTTTGTGTTTTGTTTTAACTTAAAATATTTATTGTTTGTTATTTTTCATTATAGATAAAAACTATATTTTTTAAATTTTTTATAAATTTTTTATTTATGTTAGTTATTTTATATGTGGTATCTTCTCTTTTTTTAAGTGTGTGATGTAAATTTATTATATGTTTGTTGTGATTTTGTTAATTTATTTGAATTGCTTTGTATTTCTTTGTGATTTTGTATTCCATATTCAAAAATGGATTTGAGTAAGTTGTATATTGTTATATTATAAATTTGTTCTAAGAATTATTTTTATTTTATGCAAGGAAGTATTATGTGAGGCCTCGGCCTTGGGTTATATAAAGGCTTAGGCTTAGGTTTAAGATTATTATCAGGGATTTGCACTGAAGGTTCTACTAGGATAGGATAACCTAGTCTATCCAGGTTAGGCTAGATGAGTCTATGTAGGTTAGGGTAAAGTAGGCTACACTAGGTTAAGTTGATATGGGATAGGTTAGGTTGGCATAGCCTAGTAGGCTATTGTAGGGTAGGCTATATTAGGCTAAGTTAGGGTAGGCTAAGCTAGGATAGGTTAGGGAAATCTAAGCTAGTATAGGTTAGGTGAGGTTAAGCTATTCTAGGCTAGGCAAGGTTAGTTTAATGTAGGCTAGGTTAGGTTATATTAAGGCAAGGTTAGGATAGGATAGGCTATATTAGGGCAGGATAGACTAGTCTAGCTCAAGGTAGTCTATGGTAAGATACATTAAGGTAGGTTAGGTCAAGTTCAAGTGGGCGAGGCTAGGCTAGGTTGAAGGTTAAGCCAAATTATATTAGGTTAAACCAAACTAGTTTAGGGTAAGGTTAAGTAGTATACTTTAGGGTTGCCTTAGGTTAGACTACGTTAGGATAGGCTTCAGTGAAAGGGATGGATGAAGAGATAGGAGGGGTCAGGAAGAGGAAGGGTCGGGTAGGGGGGTGGAGG
>SNQJ01S0141040.1:24939-40796 GCA_010110895.2 Picea sitchensis
AGGGGGGGAGGGATATAAAGAGGGGGGGATAGAGTGGGAGGGAGTGAGAGAGAGGGGGCAGGGGACAGGGAGAGGGGGAAGGGAGGGAGCGAGGGAGGGGTAAGGATGTAGGGAGAGAGGGTAGGATATATACAGTGACATGGGTGAGAGAAAGGGGCAGAGAGAGAGAGAGAGAGAGAGAGAGAGAGAGAGAGAGAGATAGGGAGTGAAAGAGAGAGAGGGATATGGAGAGGGGGAGAGAGAGAGACAGAGAGGGAGGGAGGGAGGGAGCGAGAGATATATGTTTAGAGAAAGAGAGAGGGAAAGAGATATAGGGAGAGAGGGAGGGAGGGTGAGGGAAGTGGGAAGAAAGAGAGAGTGGGGGGAAGAGGGAGAGAGAGAGAGATATGGAGGGTAGAGAGTGGGAAGGAGGGAAGGGAGATAATATGAGAGAGAGAGAGAGAGAGAGAAGGACAGAGGGGGGAGGAGAGGGGGATGTGTAGTGTACCTTTTGGCTAGACCAAGGCTTATAATACACAATATAACAATTGGTATACACTTAGGTTTGATTTATATTACATATGCAGTCCAGTATATACTCCACATGCATTTAGCACAATTAAACAAATTTAAATTACAAAGTAAAACATATCTTGTTACTGCTATAATTAAACATTCCATATCATTTAACAATAATTCCTTTACACAGCGGAAAACATGATACATAAACAGGACGGTCATGCACAACATGATTAAAGCATAATTCAAATACTTATCTTTTAACAGCTGTAGAAATCACCAACCAAGTGCAGGCCTTCCACGAACCTCCTAGACTTAGACCACACTATTCATCAACTCAACAGTGGGTCACCCCCGAGCTGGGACCGAGCTCCACCCCAAGGCAAGGAATCCTAGGCTAGTATGAGGTTGCAGGAAAGACAACACAAAAATATCTAGAAGGATTCTTCCCAAAGATTCCATCTTACGCCCACTACTACCAGACCCTCATTCCTCGCATGCATGTTCCGCCCGGGAGCATACACCTTCACAGGCACAGTCCATCGGTGCGAACCTCCCCCTCTGGGTCTCGGCAACAGGCCGGATCAGGAAGTCTTAGAGCCTATAGCTGGTGCTGAACACTCTCTGGAAGAAAACACTTCCCAGCAAACTCTTTCACCAGGAAAGAGTTTCTCGCAGGCCTGAAAACCTACCTCTTCCAACATCAACCACCTCCCTCACCTGGAGAGAATTCATACACAAGATCAGCATAGGCTTACTCTAGCCAGTATACCACATGCAGACAAGCACTGTGTGACCACCACAGACAATCGAAAATACAGACTCAGGCTTTCTAACTGGTTCAACAATGGCAGGTCACTTCTTATTTCTCAATCCGATAACATGGGACAGACTCACGCTTGGGTTCTCGGGAACGCATGACAACCAATTCATGCAGGGTCAAAATAGGTTCGAACTGTTCAGACTGGAGTTGTACCAGGGTATTTCAGATGTCCACACAGGATTTTCCGCTTTCAGGGATGAACCAGGGTATTCTTGTAGAGGTCGTACCAGTTCCATGCTCAGAGGTTCAGGTCCGAATGGAGAAAGATCCCCTTACGCGGTTCATCTCAGCAATTATATTTGCATGCACCAGGGTTGACACTTGTCACGCTGGGAACTGCATGCATTCCACAACGTGCATCCCCTTTGCACGTTCCCTCCCTTTCCAGGAACCTAGGATAAAATAATATGCACATGACTCTTTTGGAAATAATATTAAAATATTATTCCAGGCCTAAGCCCCCTAGGCTTAGCCCCTAGGATCAACACTCAACCGTCTTTTCCACCTTTCAACCCCTAATCCCTTTCCCACTCTGTGGACGCTCCGTCCCCCATCACTCATTCATCGTGGTCGGTCTGCACCTGGTGGGTGTTTATATTTTATTGATGTGCTTCATACATACAGATACAAAATCCAGACCCTTGCCCTTCAACCCTTAGGCTCTCTAGCCTAATCAAACGCATAATCCTACTGGATTATACAAAACTTGTCTCACTAGATTATAACACATATTTACAATCTCTTTCAGATCATAGTTTACATCCGGGCTTGGCCTTGGGGACACTACAATCCCCCTCCCCTTATTTTTTTGCACTGTCCTCAGTGCAACGTACACTGCCTTTGTGTGTCCTTCAAAATTTTCAAAAATATGTGGGTACTCTACCCGTATAACTTCTTCATGCTCCCATGTCGCGTCCTCAGGACCATACCAGGTCCACTGGACCTTTACAAGCCCTATAGCTCGCTTCCAGAGCTTCTTTATTTTCCTGTCCAATATGTGCACAGGATGCACTTGCAGGACACCTTCTGGTTCCGCTTGAATCAAAGTCCAATTGATAACATGATTAGCATCAGGTACATATTTCCTAAGCAGTGAAACATAAAACAAATTATGTACAGTCATAGATGCAGGTAATGCAAGCATGTATGCAACTGGCCCAATCCTTTCCAGGATCTCAAATTTCCCACAAAATCTTGCTACCAAGTTGGTGCAACTTCCCAATTTCAGAGAACTTCTGTTAGTTTTCACTTTCACGAAAACAAGGTCACCCACTTTGAATTCTCTATGGGTTATGTTACTATCAGCGTAACTTTTCTGCCTGTCCTTGGTAGTTTTCAGATTCTGTTTGATTTTTATCATTTGATCTTCCATCTGTTTGAGTAGTTCAGGTCCAACTACTGTTCTGTCAGCTAGATTATCCTAGCTCACTGGAGTGTTGCAATTTCTTCCATAAAGTGCTTCGAATGGGCTCATCTTCAATGATGCATGGTACCCATTATTGTAAGAGAATTCTACCAAATGCAGGTAGTCTTCCCACCTTGATGGTTTATCCATCACATACATTCTCAGCATGTCTTCTATGACTCTGTTTACTCTCTCTATCTATCCATCATACTCGGGATGATATGTTGTACTGAAGTTCATATTCGTTCCAAATCCCTTGAACAATCCTCTCCATAAATTCGAAGTGAAATTTGGGTCCCTATCAGACACAATTGTCTTAGGAATTCCATGCAAGCGTGCAACATCTTTTAAAAAGATATCAGCAACATCTGCTGCTCTATGGGTGGTTTTCAGTGGAATAAAATGGGCAGCTTTAGTAAGCTTGTCCACCACCACCATGATTGAATCATGTTGCTTTCTTGTTCTGGGAAATCATGTGATAAAATCGATTGTTACCACGTCCCATTTCCACTCAGGAATAGGTAAAGGCTGCAAAAACCCTACTGGATGTCTTTGCTCAGCCTTGACCTTCTGGCATTCCATACATCTGGCGATGTATTCAACAATTTCCTTCTTCATACCTGGCCAAAATAATGGCTTTTGACTGCTGCCACAGTCTTCCGATATCCAATATGACTAGCATAAGTCACATTTGTAACGATCCACCTCGTTACGACAACAACTCTCTAACAGGTGCAAAAAAATTTTGTTGTCTAAAGTGTGTGCGTGCGTGTAAAAAGGAACATACACACTCGACTCTACGTCACCACCCGACAACTAACAAGACACAACCACGATGATCACAACAAGAATACACAAGGCGCTCAACAAGTAACTGCAAGCATTAACAATCATAGACACAAGGTGCACAATGCAAAAATTTAACAACATACTGGGTTATGCACAGTACGAACACAGAGGGAAGAATCCATAGTGGTAGATATTACTATTTTTGCATAGGAAAGTAGGGCGTTTAATCTTAGTTCGCTGCTTCGGAGAGAGAGAAGGTCAGATAGGCTCCTAGCCTACTACTCAGGCAGGAACTAGTAATCTCCGTCAGGCATGTTGCAAGAGTGGAAACCCTACCTTTAAAGGCTCGAGACTCTTGATACGGCACTGGATTCTTTACACGAAATAATCACACATGAAGACCAATCTCCTAAGGCTACCTGGGGGTGTGTACATCCCACCCGACAAAAATTGACCAAGCAATAAGATGATTACAACCTCGTACAACATAAATTATATGAACAGAATGTCCTCCAGGAAGGCGCAAGTAAGAAGGAATCCGACATTGACCATCCATGAATAAGACCCACTCACAAATTACAGACCAATTTCTCCCTTTAAAATTTATTAATTGACGAGTTATCCAACCTTAAATATTGTACAAATAGTTAATTGCCATCCCCATTTACTGAATTATAATAATTGATTTCACTTATATTCACGGACCCTACATTTTATGCGTCATCCATCATATTGTGATTTCCATAACTTCACCAATACAAAGGCATCTCGTGGGTGGAAGGGTTAAGAGGAGAAGGTAAAATTCCATCACATTAATGAATTACAGTGGGGTAAAATCGAGGCAATGGGTGTGGAAACACAGAGGTCTGTAATCGGCTCAACAGATGTGAAGGGAGGGGAGAAAAGAGAAGTGAACACCCTAGCCACATGGTGATACAAAGAACACACGCGCTAACACTTAAGCACGCCCACTGAAATGGAAGAACGAAATTCCCCAGCGAATTGCCCGATATTTGACAATGAGAAGACGATAATTTTACAAAACTAATGACAACAATTTATACAATGAGATTACAACAACTGATAACACGAAATTCCCACAAAAGAAATGCCCACAATAAATGTGGATAACGCCCACAGTCACATATAATGCCCATATCAACAACGTCGGAAGAAATACAATGCCCACAGAAGGTAAATACCCCAACAGAAGGTAAAAGTGTCCTGGTAGTATAAGAACGCCCAGGGAAAAGTAAAAATGCCCCGGTAATATAAAAAAAGCAATGCCCACGGTCCAATGAAAAAAAAATCCAAAACAATAAACAATAAAAATACACAGTCCCGCACAATAATTAAACATTTACACAGTCCAAATCTTCGATTGATAAAAAGGGGTTTACACAGTCCAAAATTATAAGCAATAATTATTTTTACATAGTCCAGAACGAGGAATAAACAAAAGGGTTTGCACAGTCCAGAGTAAACTTCACAACGCCATTACCCCATCACAACAAGAACTCAAAATTTCCTTTTACTTATCCAGTTGATACAGTTCCCAAGACAATTTATAATGCATTATTCTTAATGAAATAAACGAGCGTACCTTTGCCTTGACGCCCGCCTTGAATGAAGTCCATGCACTCTTGCCGCTCCCGCTCGCCAACCGTCGAGACCTCAGAAGTACCTCCCAGCCAATCACTAGGGGTACTCTGCTTCCCCCTTAGCCCCCCAAGCTACAAAGAGGCCACAAAAATCTAGAATATATGCCTATCTTCCCAGCTCACCTCCAAGGCTGAGCTACCACTCCAATACCAGCTGAGAAAATCCCAACTCCTCACAAGCAATCAGTCCAGTCTCAATTTGGCAGCATAACCCCCTCTAACCCTAACCCTCCTTTTCTTTTTTATCCTCTTTTCAGACTCCTTCCTTGTACTAAATCACATTTAATTTAAGTTTACGTGAAAACCCTAAAAAATTCTCTGTCTTACAAGTGTCACTCATCCCCACGTTTCTCCAAAATTAATTTCTCTTTTTTTTTTCTTTTTTTCTTTTTTTAAAGTAAATGTGCTAATGCATATTTTCATTTTATTTTTAAATTCATACTTTTACAATCCCGCTCACTAAATAATTTTATTCCTATTGGTTTACTCTGAGTTAACTAAAACTGTATTTATGTATATTTTTATTTTTAAGAAAAGTTATGTTTCAATTTGAATAAAAGTTATGAGTTCATTAAAAGTTAACTGGTTGAAAAAGATTATGAAATCGTGTATCCGTTGATATATTGGTTGTAAAGTTGGATGAAGTTAACGTTAATAAATCCAAGAACTAGAGCTCAAGTACGTTCTAAAAATTGTATTCTCCTTGCACTGCAAATGAGGTGTGAACTCTAGCCTAAAATCTCATAATGATGTTTTGCTTAATTATTTTAATGGTTATTAGGGTTAATTGTTATTAATAAGGATATTTGGGTATAGGATTAGGTCAAGATTCATTGGAGCTATCTCATTTAGAATTAGGGTTAGGCTCTTTTTAGAGTTAGATTTAAGGCCTTTTTCCTTAAGGTTAAACAAAAATTTTATCTTAGAGAAGTCCCTTTTTTTTTACCTAGGTTTAGATTTTGAACTGGAGGACAATTCTTTAGGGGAGTCATTTTAAGAATTTATTAAGGCATTATTGTCTTAGGGCTATTCAGGTTCGTTTCCTTCATCCACACCAATGTGATGTGTCCTTCAAGATGCACCACGTGCTCCAAGGGTGCCACTCGCCTCGTTCGTTTCTTTTACGCGACGTGCCCTTCAATATGCACCACGTGCTCCAAGGGTGCCACTCGCCAACTGGATGGATTGGTAGACATCTAGAACCCCTGGAGTCAACACTCTGCCAGGTGAACTTGTGGGAGACTAAGGGATCTAAGGAATAAGCCCCTGCCTTATTGCGCGCCCCTTAGAATCATTGTGAGCAACTTTCACAGTCTGCCCTCACAACATCATGGATCCTCTCAAACTAGGTAATCGTTAACCTATAGTTCAAGCCACGGCGGGAGTGCTAGTAGGTTTTGGTAGTGCTTATGTCCACACCTCTCCCTCAACCTCTCTGGAAATTATGTGTGGCCCCTTTACTCCATATGTGAGTCTGGTCGGTAAGCTATCGTCATCCTGCATCATCAACAATCATGTCAGAAATGGAAACATCATATCATCAAATCAAATGAAATATCACAGTAAATAAATCAACCTAATAGCACACTCCCTGAATCAATCCGGAGTCCAATGGGGTTCCACCAATGCCTCTGCATCATCAAGGTCCAAAACCCTGCACCTGTCTACATCAAATAGTAAAACCTCATGTCGTCTATCATAACGCATCATAATCAAGTATCAATGTTTTAACATCAGAAATGTCCAAATCACTTGCAAGAAAGTGTCCTCAAATAATAAGTTTTCTTAGTGTGCCAGAGCGGGATGTTACATACACCCCCTCTTGGTCTAAACTTCGTCTGGAAGTTTCTCAGTATATATTGCCGAAATAAAATTATCAGAGTATCATAATTCTATCTATCAAACAAAAATGGAAACTGTTGACGCATATCATATGCATCCTCCCATGTCACCGAGTGTGGACTATAACTGTCCCACTGGACCTTGGCCTGATCTACCATTTGACATTGTAACTATCGAACCCGATGATCTAAGATGCAGACTGGCCCAGTCGTGAGCGATCCCTCATATGATACCTACAATGAACTCATGTCAATCACATGTGTAGGATCACTAATATAATGTCTCAGAACAGATACATGAAAAACATCGTGCATATGCCTCAAAGAATCAGGCAAGGCTAGTCGATAGGCCACGGGTCCCTTTCTCTCCACAATCTCAAAAGGTCCTACGAATCTAGGAGAGAGTTTAGCTCCCTTTCCAAACTTGATCGAACTCTTATGTGGTTCAACCCGCAAGAAAACTTGATCGCCGACCTCGTAACTACGGTCGACTCGGTGCGCATCGGCATAAATCTTCTACCGATCCTACGCTTCTTTAATCTTCGGTCTTAAGGTTTTCATTTGCTCTTCCATCTCTTGGATCACTTCTGGTCCCACCAGGACCCTATCCTCAAGCCGATCCCAACTCAAGGGCGTCTGACACGGTCGCCTATAAAGAAACTCGAAAGGCACCATCTTAATGGTGCTCTGGTAACTGTTGTTGTAAGTGAACTCTACTAGAGGCAAGAATTCCTCCCAATGCTTTTGTTGGTCCATCACATACATGCGCAACATTTCTTCCAAGGTTTGGTTCATTCGTTTTGTCTGTCCATCCATCTCTGGGTGATAAGAAGTACTAAGTTAAGTTGGGTTCCTAAGGCCTCTTGGAAACTCATCCAAAATCATCCAGTAAACACCGATCCTCGATCAGATATGATCTTTTTAGGCATGCCATGTAGCCTAACAATATCACTGATAAAAACTCTCGCTATGTCAAGTGCCTGATACATCATACACACAGGAATAAAGTGAGCACTCTTCATCAGAGTGTCTACTACCTTGCCGTCAATGGCAATCCAATAATAAAATCCATCGAAATAACTTCCCAATTAGATTCTGGAATGGCATGTGGTTGAAGTAATCTTGTCGGGTGTCTATGTTGAGCCTTTAACTGCTGACACTCTAGAAATCTAGCGACAAAGTTGACTAAGTCGGCCTTCATTCCCCTCCAAAAGAATAAGGGTTTAAGGTCTGCCCTCATCTTCGTAACTCCTGGGTGAGCCATGTAAACTTCTCTATGAGCCTCACTCGAGATCAACATCCTCAACTCGTCATTAGCCGGTACGTAAATCCGACCTCTAAACCTAAATAACCCATCGCTATCAAAATAAAATCCCTCAAATTGTGGTACCATCATTGTGTTTTGTCCGAAAAATCCTCGACTTCTTTGTACCAGTCATCGTCACACTGTAAAGTGAGAATCTTCTCACGTAGATTCGTCTGAAGGGGCAACACCAAAAAGTTGCATGGCCTCTGACTCAAAGCATCCACCACTCGATTCACTGTTCACTTTATGTAAGTAATATCGAAGTCGTACTCGCTAAGCAATTTCGACCAACGCCATTGTTGCACGTTCAGGTCGCTTTGCGTAAAAATGTGTTGTAGTCCACAATGATCAATCCTTAATTCAAATTTTCGTCCAACAAGGTAGTGTCTCCAAACCTTCAAGGCATATACAATGGCTAATAACTCTCAATCATGCTTTGCGTATTTCTCCTCATGCCTTCTTAGTTTCCTGGAAATGTAAGCAATCTCTCATCTGTCTTGCATCAAGACTCCGCCTAAACCTTCCTTGGATGCATCAGTGCATACCAAGAACTCTGCGTCCATGTCAGGGACCTTTAGTATCGGCGTTGTTGTTAACAACTCTTTAAGCCTCTGAAATGCTTCTGCGAATTTCTCTGTCCAAACAAACTTCTTGTTTTTCTTCTGCAATTCCGTGATCGGATTGGTTGTCCTCGAAAAACCCTCAACAAACCATCGATAGTATCCAGCTAAACCCATAAAACTATGCACTTTTGTGACATCCGTTGGCACAGGCCATTCCATAATAGCCTTAGCCTTGGCTGGATCCACGACGATACCTTCGCCGGAGATGACATGCCCTAAGTAGTGAATCCTCGATTGATAAAAAGAGCATTTGGACAACTTCCCATACAATTTGTGTTCTCATAAACATTGTAGTACCAAGCGCAAGTTCTTGTCATGCTCCTCCATTGTCCGAGAGTAGATCAAAATATCGTCAATGATTACTTGGACGAACTTGTCCAAGTACTCACGGAACACCCCCTTCATCAAACTCATGCATACCCTTGGGGCGTTTGTCATTCCAAATGGAAAATAGTAAACTTGTAATGTCCAAATCTCATCTTAAAGGCGGTCTTAGGTATGTCATCCTCCTTAATCTGCAACTGGTGATACCCGAATCGCAAATCGCTCTTGGATAACACCGTCGCACCCTTCATTTGATCGAACAGATCATCAATTCTTGGTAAGGGATACTGATTCTTGATTGTAGCCTCGTTCAGTTGACGATAGTCAATGCAGAGCCTCCAGGATCCATCCTTTTTTCATATGAAAATAACAGGTGCACCCCATGGTGTCACACTAGGACGTATCAGTCCTAGGTCCAACAACTTCTTCAGCTGCATTTTCATCTCTTGCAACTCCGGGGTCGACATCCTATAAGGTGCTCTTGCTATCGGTTCGGTCTCCGGTTTTAGGTCTATGGTAAACTCCAATTCCCTTTCCGGCGGCATCCCAGGTAACTCCTCTGGAAACCGTCTACAAACTCCTTCACCACCAGAAGGTGTGCTAGACCTTCCACCACTCCCTTTTCATTTAGCGCAAGGATCGCATAAATATTTCACCCCTTGCGCATACTCTTCCTTAATTGTAAGGAAGAGACAAACCTCAGGGAAACTCCTTGGTTTCATCCTACAATCACATGTCTCTGTCCTTCGTCATCAACCAAGCTCAACCATTTCGTCTTACAGTTGAGTATCGCCTCATGCGATTCCAACCAATCCATACCAATCAGGACGTCTTAAGATCCTTAGATCATGACGTACAAGTTGACCCTCGTGACAAACTCTCCCAGGTTAAGGGCGCAACTCATAACATTTCCTCCAACCTTTTGTTTGGATCCTAAAGCCATCTCTATGAAGCCAAAATCATCCTGTTCAACTGCCTTCACCTTAATCCTTTTTAGTGATGCACTAGAAATGAAACTCTCAGTAGCACCTGGGTCTATCAAAATACTAAGGGTCTGGTCAGCAATAGTACCCGTCATCTCGAGCACAGTCGACTGGTGCTCTGCCTGGTGGTTATTCACCTCTTCATGAATCCAAGGCCTTGCCCATATCTCCCATTGTAGTGGGTCTAGCTGATCTAGACGCCCTGGTCCTCTCCATAGGACAGTCACACTGGTAGTGTGGCTCCCCACACATATAGCACCCCTTCTTCGGCCTGGTAGTCCTAGTACCCAAGTAGAAGATGACGACCCACCCGCTTGGAACCCAGGTCTATTCTGCTGAACAGGCCTAAACTGCTGCTACGACAGGCGACGCTGCTCTGGGTGTTGTGGTTCCTGATAAGGTGCCCGCTGCTAAGGCGATGGTCATCTGGGTGTAGTGAAAGTGGATCCTCTTTGGAAGCCATGATATCCCAGTGTATGCCTCGCTGGTGTATGATGCTGCGGTGTACCAGATGAACCCTGCCCTGCGGGTCTCACTGGAGTCCTGGTCTGACCCTCACTGATAAGCTCCTCCTCAGCTATGAGGGCCTTCTAGATAGCGTCATGCAAGGTTTGAGGCATCAGATCCTAACCTTTGCACACAGGCTGCCATTAAGGCCAAACACGAACCTGTTGACCTTGATCTTCTTAGTGTTACGGTACGGAGCATACCGGAGCAGCTCCATAAAACGTGCCTCGTACTCGAGCACCATACAACCTCCCTGTTGTAATGCGTTGAACTCCTTGAGCTAACGCTCAATGAATTCCTCAGAAAGGTACCTCTCTCAGAACCGTTCCTCGAATAGTTCCCATGACACGTCTTCAATGGCCATGTTCAGCTGTGGTAGGAGCGTCTTCCACCATAGAATAGTGCTCCCCTTCAGTTGAAAGACCGCCCTACAGAACTTCATGTTGGAGGTATAATCGCGAAGTATGAAGCACATCGCCATATTCTCCAACCATGCCTCAGTGGTTGCGTCGTCTGGGACACCAAAGAACTCGAGAAATTTTACCTTCTCGAGTTCAGAGTGAACGCTACCGGTAACGGCCGATGCTCGTGGCAGAACCTCCGCGGGTGCTGGTGCCCTGGCCTCGTCTCTATCCAATCGGCTGATCAGTGCCTCGGACATGCACTGAAAAGATCTCATCATCCCCACGACATCACCAACTGCGATCTGCTCCTATCCGAGAACCTGCTCGCCTCCCTTGGGGTTAGACCCCTTAGGCATGAATGCTACTGGAGGCATCATGCCTCCTCCCCTATCACCCCATCATCGGCCTCCATGGTGTCCTCTAACCATCATTACCTTCACGCACACAATCAACTCGATTAGCAACAGTATAATCAATCTAACCATGTCAACGAAAGCCGTAGAGAATCTCAATTCGCGGGTCGAACCAGCTCTGATACCATATGTAATGATCCGCCTGGTTACGACAACAACTCTCTAATAGGTGCAATTTTTTTTTTTTGTCTAAGATGTGTGCACGCGTGTAAAAAGGAACATACACACTCGATTCTACATCACCACTCGACAACTAACAAGACGCAACCACGATGATCACAACAAGAAGACATAAGGCACTCAACAAGTAACTGCAAGCATTAACGATCATAGAAACAAGGTGCACAATGCAAACATTTAACAACATACTGGGTTACGCACCGTATGAACACAGAGGGAAGAATCCATAGTAGTAGATCTTATTATTTATGCACAGGAAAGTAGAGCGTTTAATCTTAGTTCGTTGCTCCGGAGAGAGAGAAGGTCAGATAGGCTCCTGGCCGACTGCTCAGGCAGGAACTAGTAATCTCCGTTAGGCGTGTCGCAAGAGTGGAAACCATGCCTTTAAAGGGCCCGAGACCCTTGATACGACACTCTATTCTTTACACAAAATAATCACACATGCAGACCAATCTTCTAAGGCTACCTGGGGGTGTCTACATCCCACCCAACAAAAACTTACCAAGCAATAAGATGACTACAACCTCGTACAATATGAATTATATGAATAGAACGTCCTCCAGGAAGGCACAAGTAAGAAGGACTCCGACATTGACCATCCATGAATAAGACTCACTGACAAATTACAGACCAATTGCTCCCTTTAAAAATTATTAATCGACGAGTTATCCAACCTTAAATATTGTACAAATAGTTAATTGCCATCCCCATTTACTGAATTATAATAATTGATTTCGCTTAGATTCATGGACCCTACATTTTATGGGCCATCCATCATATTGCGATTTCCATAACTTCACCATAACACCACCATATCTTTGCTTTCTAGATTACAATAACATTGCAATTTAAATGATAATAACTTGACACTTTAATTGTTAACATCAACAATGGAACCATAATATCATTACCATAAATGCTAGCTTCATTACCTTTTATAATATAAAGACTTACAAATTAACTAACTATTTTTATAACAAAGTACAATATCCTTTCCAAAAGTGACCACACCATGGTGGTGACCTTAACTATACTAATCAACTTACTAGTTTCATTACCCCTTAACGATATCTAATTAAATTCCAAGATATAACATTAATATTACTAACAATTCATTTCTAATAATAAACATTCATATAAGGATATAAAATAATCTCAAGATGGACTAAATAAGAGAATATTGAGAACTTAAAATTTTAATAATTCAAGTAAAATAAGGAATTTAAAAGATGAGCGAAATTATTAGTTAGCTTTAACAACCCTGAAAGTAGAATGGAAATCAACCCATAAAATAGGGAAAATATAACTAATAGAATGAGAACAACAATGTTTACATAAATCAATATCCCAACTTCAATTACATACAGTGCACCATCAATCTGGCATTAAATCATATAGCTTCAATTTTCTTTTTATTTTAAAAACATGAATGATTTCATAAATCAATATCACCACCTCTACTTATGTACAGCTCATCATCATTCGGGGGTTAAATTAAGTAGCATTGAATTTTTTTTTTTTTAAATGTCAATGAATATATAATTAATCACAGACCTCTAATTACGCATAGCTCAGTCATTCTGGCAATAAAATAATAATAAAATTCACTACAGAAAGTAACCTAATAATCATAATTCTGGGAAGGTGACAGAATATTTCTCTATTCTGCGAGAGAGTCCTTTGTTTTTACTCTTCTCTCATCGAAGGATAAAGTTCTGGTATTCACTTTAAGTGAAGGTTTAATGTACAACAAGAACAACAAAACTCAGTCTATGCTCGCACAACAACCACTGTCAATGGCGTACCAAGAACCCTCCATTTTTAATAAAGTTTTTACCATAGTTTGCAGACTAAGGGTATGTAAACAAGAGTATTACAACTAGCATTGGAACATTTAGCAATTGCAGCATAAGTCAGTGGAGCAGTAATCAATTCATGGAAAAAACGAAAATCCAACGACAATGAAATACAACAACATCTCGTGGGTGGGAGGGTTAAGAGAAGAAGGTAAAATGCCATCGCATTAATGAATTACAGTGGGGTAAAATCGAGGCAATGGGTGCGGAAACGCAGAGGTCTGTAATCAGCTCAATAGATGTGAAGGGAGGGGAGAAAAGAGAAGCGAACACCCTGGCCACACAATGATACACAGAATTCACACGCTAACACTTAAGCACGCCCATTGAAATGGAAGAACGAAATGCCCCAATGAATTGCCCAAAATTTGACAACGAGAAGACGGTAATTTTACAAAACAAATGACAACAAGTTATACAACGAAATTACAACAACTGATAACATGAAATGCCCACAAAATAAATGCCCACAGTCACATATAATGCCCATATCAACAACGCTGGTAGAAATACAATGCCCACAGAAGGTAAATACCCCAATAGAAGGTAAAAACGCTCTGGTAGTATAAGAACGCCCAGCGAAAAGTAAAAACGCCCCGACAATATAAAAAAAACAATGCCCACGGTCCAATGAAAAAAAATTCCATAACACTAAACAATAAAAATACACAGTCATGCACAATAATTAAACATTTACACAGTCCAGATCTTCGATTGATAAAAAGGGGTTTACAGAATCCAAAATTATAAGAAGTAATTATTTTTACACAATCCAGAACGAGGAATAAACAAAAGGGTTTGCACAGTCCAGAGTAAACTTCACAATGCCATTACCCCATCACAGCAAGAACTCAAAATTTCCTTTTACTTATCCAGTTGATACAGTTCCCAACACAATTTCTAATGCATTATTCTTAATAAAATAAACAAGCATACCTTTGCCTTGATGCCCGCCTTGAATGAAGTTCATGCACTCCTTGCCGCTCCCGCTCGCCGACCGTCGAGACCTCACCGGTACCTCCCAGCCAATCACTAGCGGTACTCTACTTCCTTGTTAGCCCCCCGAGCCGCAAAGGGGCCACACAAATCTAGAAGATATGCCTAGCTTCCAAGCTTGCCTCCAAGGCTGAGCTACCACTCCAATACCAGCTGAGAAAATCCCGACTCCTCACAAGCAATCAGTCCAGTCTCAATTCGATAGCATAACCCCTTCTAACCCTAACCCTCCTTTTCTGTTTTATCCTCTTTTGATACCCCTTCCTTTCCCTAAATTACATTTAATTTAATTTTACATGAAAACCCTAAAAAATTCTCTATCTTACAAGTGTCACTCATCCCGCACATTTCTCCAAAATTAATTTCTCTTTTTTTTTTTTTTTTTAAGTAAATGCGCTAATGCATCTTTTCATTTTATTTTTAAATTCATACTTTTACACTCCTGCTCGTTAAATAATTTTATTACTATTGGTTTACTCTCAGTTAACTAAAACTGTATTTATGTATATTTTTATTTTTAAGAAAAGTTATGTTTCATTTTGAATAAAAGTTATGAGTTCATTAAAAGTTAACTGGTTGAAAAAGATTATGAAATCTTGTATCCGTTGATATATTGGTTGTAAAGTTGGATGAAGTTAACGTTAATAAATCCAATAACTAGAGCTCAAGTACGTTCTAAAAATTGTATTCTCCTTGCACTGCAAATGAGGTGTGAACTCTAGCCTAAAATCTCATAATGATGTTTTGCTTAATTATTTTAATGGTTATTAGGGTTAATTGCTATTAATAAGGATATTTGGGTATAGGATTAGGTCAAGATTCATTGGAGCTATCTCATTTAGAATTAGGGTTAGGCTCTTTTTAGAGTTAGAGTTAAGGCCTTTTTCCTTAAGGTTAAACAAAATTTTTATTTTAGAGAAGTCCCTTTTTTTTTTACGTAGGTTTAGATTTTGAATTAAAGGACAATTGTTTAGGGGAGTCGTTTTAAGAATTTATTAAGGCGTTATTGTCTTAGGGATATTCAGGTTCTTTTCCTTCATCCACAACAATGCGACGTGCCCTTCAGGATGCACCACGTGCTCCAAGGGTGCCACTCGCCTCGTTCGTTTCCTTTGCACGATGTGCCCTTCAGGATGCACCACGTGCTCCAAGGGTGCCACTCGCCAGCTGGACTGATTGGTAGACATCTATAACCCCTGGAGTCAACACTCCGCCAGGTAAACTTGTGGGAAACTAAGGGCTCTAAGG
>SNQJ01S0141041.1:29173-49072 GCA_010110895.2 Picea sitchensis
GGTGTAGCTTTAGCTTGGGATCAGCGATGATATCCTTGTTCAGCAAGAAGTAGACTTCCATGGCACTTAGCTTAGCAAAGGAAAAGTATATGGCAGCTAGTACAATGACTTGTGAGGCCATTTGGCTTAGCAAATTGCTTGCAGGTTTATTTGATCAAGAGTTGGATCCCACGTTGATTTATTGTGATAATCAGAGTTGTATCAAACTCTCTGAGAATCCAGTGTTTCATGACAGGTCCAAGCACATAGAGATCAGATATCACTTCATTCAAGACAAGATTCAAAAGGGAGCAATGAAGCTCTAGTATATTCCCACCGATCAGCAAGTAGCTGATATTCTAACCAAGCCCTTAGTAAAAGGGAAGTTTGAAGCATTCAGAGACAAACTTGGATTGGTGCAGAATTCCTTTCTCGCTAAAGAGGGAGTGTTGAGAAATGTAGCTCGAGCAGGAGCATCTTACATAGGTTAGGTGTGAACGTGTGAGAAGTAATTCGAGTCGATTTCTTAGTGATCTCTTAGTAAAAGTGGGAAATAATACCATCCTGTAGTTTCAGTTAAATAAATAAAAGTGTAAGTCAAATTTCCCATGTCTTCCTAGTCTTAGAAATCTAAATGAAATATTCTAGAATATTAGTGAGTTAAATTTGTTCTAATCTTAGTCATACACCTAATTGTTGAGATAAGGTGGTTGTTAGGATTTAGGAGATTAGTTGCTAAGATTTAGGAAATTAGTTGCTAGGATTGAGGAGATTAGTTATCTCTCTCAAAGTATAAATAGGACAAGATGAGAGAAGTTGGAGAGGCAGAGACCAAGAGGAGGAGAGTGCATCTAAGAGGAGAAAGTGCAGATCCGTTGTAGCAAACAACAAGAGGGAATCCCTACAGCAGCAGCGTCGTATAGTCGTACAGTAGTAGCTGCTGCCTTCTTTCTTCAGTCGAGCCATGCTTCTATTTCAGCAGGTTATACTTCTCTGTTATGTAGTGTTTTGTTTACCATACAACTGCTAAGTTACAACACACTGTGGAGGTCCCTTGTAAGCTTTGATCATTGGAATGATAAGCTGATTTGAAGGAGAAATTCATTGTGCATGTGTGTTATTCATTTATTGCTGCCATTGTTCATTTTCCAGCTATATGTGTGATTGTTGCATGTTCAGAAATATTCATTTCTGTGATTCAATAAGTTCAGATCTGATTTATTTAATTAAGAGAAACATCGAACAGCAGTCATCTAGGGCTTTTGGAAAATTCACATTAAGTTCCAAGCCGCCAACTCAAGAGTGGGGGACACCAACCAAGAACGATAAATATGGCATATTTAAGTTGTTGGACATTATCTTTTGTGTTCATTGTGCATGTGTGTTATTCATTTATTGCTTCCATTGTTCATTTTCCAGCTATATGTGTGATTGTTGCATGTTCAGAAATATTCATTTCTGTGATTCAATAAGTTCAGATCTGATTTATTTAATTAAGAGAAACATCGAACAGCAGTCATCTAGGGCTTTTGGAAAATTCACATTAAGTTCAAAGCCGCCATCTCAAGAGTGGGGGATGCCAACCAAGAATGATAAATATGGCATATTTAAGTTGTTGGACATTATCTTTTGTGTTGTACAATGGGGGAGGAAGTCCAAGAATGATAAATATGGCATATTTAAGTTGTTGGACATTATCTTTTGTGTTGAACAATGGGGGAGGAAGTCCAAGAATGATAAATATGGCATATTTAAGTTTGAATCCACTAACTCAAAGGTGGGGGAGACCATCCAAATCCCACTTTTTTATATGGAGGCACTTTGTTTTTTGTATTTTCATGCCACCATCCAAATAAATAACCTGTAGCATCCCACTTTTTGTATGGTGGCACTTTGGTTTTGGACTTTCATGCCATTGTCCCCATAGTTAATGTGTAGCCAATTGTAGCATCTCAATTTTTTTATGGAAATGTTGTATATATTGTGCCATATTAATAGAAAATAAATTTTACAAGGCACATACTAGAAAAAAAAAAATCAACAACAGTCTTAGAACAGTCTATTTGATCTTTTCTAGTCTCCTTAGTCTTATCCATAAACACTTCCACCATTATTATCCATAACATGCAATAATTTTGGCAATATCGTGAATACAAACTACGACAATAATATTTCTAACAAACATTGCTCCAACCCAAAAAACAACCTTCTAAAAATTACTTGTTAATTATTATCCATAACAACTTATTATTAGCCATAAATGTTGTCATTATCTATCCACCTAAAAACAAAATCCTCATGTAACCACCTTGCCACGAACAAAATCTCTAAACTAGCTAAAGGCACGTTCATTTTTATGCAAACTCTCACAATAAAGATATACCCCAACAACAACATTCCAAAAAAGATATACCCCAACAAAAACATTCCAAAGAAAATGAGGGAATTCTGAACAATGCACCTGCATGCAACATATGTTGCGAATGCCATTAACAAATGGGCAGAATGAAGATTGGCTAACAATATGGAATTAGATTAAATATAGACATACCCATGATTAAAATACTTGGCATCCTCTCCAAATAAGAGCATTAGATAAGAATCTAATTCAGCTGTATATATGCTAACCTCAGCACCTCGCAAGCTAGTCAGTGAATTAACCTATTTAAATTTCTAACCTCGATTCTCAATTTTTAATGCAGGGCAATAAGATCTTACTGGGTTGACCGGTGCAGGACTGGCCCTTCGAATTTATGTTAAAAGGATTGATTGGGACCTTACTGGGTTGAGCATGGGAGGACAAAGTCCAACCCTTGTTACAAGGATTGATCAGGACCTTACTGGGTAGGATTTTCCCATTTAGGACCAAACCTCCGTTGTAAGTGTTGATCTTTCATGACCAAATAAAGCCTTTCAGGACCTTACTTTCAAAGGATTAACCTATCCGGGACTTTCACTTTGCCATAGCCAATATAATGTCCATATAGGAAGGTCAGGGGAGCCAGCAACGAATTGAGATCAAGTAATAATTTTCCCTTTAGGGAAAGAAAAAACCCACTTCTTCCGAATTCGTGTAGGTAGGAAATGGGCCAGAATTTGCCATGGCAATGGAGATCATTGATGAAGTAACAAATTCTGACATCTTTCATCTGCAAGGATAAAATCTGTGTAGGCTGTGAACTAATCATGGAAGGGTTAACCAGAAATTATGTGTGTGTATTCGCACTTCTAGTTAATAACCCCTTTGCTTGCAAAATTAGAAAGCATGGATGGATTTAAGCATGTTCTGAGCATATATTTCATTCATGAAATCTAAATGTAGGAAAGAGATAATAATCGTACATGGGGTATGTCAATGTGCTTGTAAAGAGACCATTCGGAGCTGCAGTCATGCTCTTCGCAGCTGTGATTGTGCAGACAGGCCATCGCTTTCACTGCTCACTTTCGAAACTACAAATGCTATGCTTTCACTGCTCACTTTCAAAACTACAAATGTGATCCACGCACGTGATGTGCCCGTGTCTGCGTTTTATCTTATAGATATTGTTTCGCGGCAGGGGGATGGGGGAGAAAGGGCGCGAAGGCGGTGGTTACCCCTTATAAGGGAGAGAGCCGTGGGGTTGAAGGCGGTTGTATTAGTTGTCGGTGCAACGGAGAGAAAATGGTGAGGGCGATTCTACACGGTGCTTATTTGTAACATAAATTATATTTATTATAATGTGAATTTGTATATTTCGACATGTTTTGGCTCTTTTTTTTGGTTTGAATATGTATGTTTTGACGTAGGATAAGTTGGCTCCCTTCCTTCTTCATTTTTTTTTATTTATAAGAGAAATCATTCTCAAATAATATACAATAATAAGCCATAACAATCCCACTGCTTCTTAATAACAAACAAGTTTCCCTATCTCTTACCCTTGGATCACCAAGATATCTACGGTAATAAACTTATTATCTTAAATCCTAAAAAAACTACGAAGAATAACCTGTTGAGTTTGGTAAGGGGGTAGTTTGCTACTTCTGCCAGATACATATGGACCTTGGGTTGTTAACTTGTTTTCTCACGTCTAAAAGAAGACGAGCTCTTAGGTAATCAGAAACAGTTCTACCTCATACTCCAAGAGGTTCCCTTCCATCAATAAAAGTTCTCAATACATTTACAATTTAATTTCATTTATTTAAATAATGTTAATAGGATATTTATCACCCTCTTACCTTAGATTCATAAAGTTTTATATAATGTTATTCATTCTAAAATCTGAGATCCTTCCAAAATCATAGTTAAAAAAACTACGAAGAATAACCTGTTGAGTTTGGTAAGGGGGTAGTTTGCTACTTCTGCGAGATACATATGGACCTTGGGTTGTTAACTTGTTTCCTCACGTCTAAAAGAAGACGAGCTCTTAGGTAATCAGAAACAGTTCTACCTCATACTCCAAGAGGTTCCCTTCCATCAATAAAAGTTCTCAATACATTTACAATTTAATTTCATTTATTTAAATAATGTTAATAGGATATTTATCACCCTCTTACCTTAGATTCATAAAGTTTTATATAATGTTATTCATTCTAAAATCTGAGATCCTTCCAAAATCATAGTTATTATAGTCCAAGCTTCTCTTTTATACATTAAAGGGTTGAGGATCAAAATCCTTTTCAAGGAAAATATTAAGTCAAATTTTCAAACCTTGCAAAACACTTTAAAAGTGTTAAAGATAAATATAACCCCTTCTTTTTCAAGGTGTTTATGAAATTTCCTCAATATATGAAGTACACTATATTGATCAAACATGCTACTCTATCGCTACTCTATCAAGGCTAAGTTAAAAGAGTATATTGTTGGTACCCTCCACAATGGTACCACAAAATATGTCATTGTTGAGCATTCTTTTAATACAAAGTATCACATTCATTTTGATGAAATCAAAACTTGAAAAAACACAATAGTAATTTCCTTAACTCATCAAAGAGATTATTGAAATTGAAAAGACACCAAATAGAATTAATCATGAAGATGGTTTCAAACTCAATCAATCTTGGCAACCCATTATGAGTCGACTTCATTCTTAATCTCTTTTCCTTCATCTTTAAGTGAATTGTTCCTCTTTGAGTTCCCTCCTTTCTTTCTTTTTTTTGTCTATGCTTCAATTGATCTATTAATTAATCTATTCTTTGGTCCTATTGAATATATTAATAAATTTAATTATTCATTTGGCCATGGATCATATTTCTTCATCGTTTGGTTTGTTTGTTTACCATTTCTTCTCCTTTTATTTGTTGTTTGGTGGTTATTTCCTTTACTTTAAATTTCTTATTTAACTCATTTCTTTGGTCACTTTAGATGTTAAAATTTCATTAATCATTTTCCTTTCATTCATAATTTAATGACTATTTTCCTCACTTCGACCTTCTTGGATAATTCATTTATTTTATCGTCTTAAATGTTTAAATTTCCCAACATTCACTTTTCTCCTTTGTTTTTTTGATATGTTCCCCTTCCAAGCAATGTGTTCTATAATTCTTCTTCTATTATTTGCTTCCGCTAACGATGAGTGGAACATCCACTCAAAACATTGGGACCTCTAGATAACAACACAATGAAATCCAAAAATATTCAAACAATCTTTGTGTCATTTTATCATATTATAATTATACTTTTTGTCTTTCAAACAATACATTTATGGGCTCTTATTCCTCTTCTCTATGGATGCTTTGATAGTGCACTATAATGTCCATTGCAATCGAGATTATAGCAAACAGGCTCATAAGCCTATGGCCAAATAGACTTATTATAGACTTATTATGGCCTAAAACCAATCCATTTTGTCAATGGTAGTACCGTTTGCTAGTATGTGGCCAATTGCTTTGTTGGTGGCATAAACTTCAAGGTCCATGGTGCCATGCAAGATGTTGGGATCGGAAGGATCCAGTTCAGAGAGAACCACAAGGAAGCCTGCGATAAGAAGACCATCAGGAGAAGGTAGTTTAAGTGCAAATCATGCCAACAATAAGCCATATCAAGATAAAATAACTTGTCCAACTATTGGTGGCAAATAGGTCTCGAACTAATATGGTAGAGGGAAGATATTGGAGAACATGATTTTACTCCAGTCAAAGGTGGTCTCTGGCATGTGCCAAAGTATAAAGCTCGTCATTAACAATTAAATTGAGATGAGGGGAATGACATCAAACAATATTTCCAATGGAGAGATCATGGGCCTTTTCACATCAAATAATAAAGTGGAGGAAGATCAAGCTTCATTATTAACAAAGAGAGTTCACCAAATAATAGGATCCTTCGAGATGAGCTCACTGAACATTGATCCCTTGATTCCCCTCTTCAATCAATGTTTTATTTGCTTCCAACTAGCTTCCTTTAGAATTTGCAAAGGGGATAGAGGGAATTTGTATAGAAGGAGACTAAGAGTAACCAAGCTCAAGGAAAACCCACACCAGTGGATAAGGTTGTGTTGGCCAATAAATGGGTTGTGGAAGAGAGAAACTATGTCAAATCGAAGTATGAGAAATAGATAAAAAGGAAGGTTTTTTTGTCTGAGGAGGAGAGGGATCAAATGTAACATCTTTGTTATAATTGTTGATGTTTGTAGCAACAGATAGGTACTTCCACATATGTCTAAGTGTCTAGACATGTGGAAATCATCCAAAGGCTTCAACCTTACCAATTTACTTTGATTAAAGGAATTATTAACGTAAAGTGCTAAAGTTATTAGCATTGGTGAATTAAATTAATCTTAGCCATTGATCTCAAGTGAGATGAGATTTAATCTCAATCGTTAATCACTTTGGAGATTAGGGTTATGTTTAATTCAGTAAAAACTCAAGATTATAAAAGCAAGGTTAGGTGAAGGGGAAAGACACAGAAGAGACATATATATTGGAGTCAGTGACCCGTAGAGAGAGCAAAGAAGGACTTTTGTTCAGGGAGATCTCAACAAGGATGAAAAAGCAATTTCATCTAGAGATCATCTCAGTCCAAAGGAGAAGCAAGTTGGTAGCAGCAAATAAATTCGGTAGCAAGGACATATATGGGCAGCATGTCAGTAGCAAGTATAGTCGCAGATTGGGTCGTACAGAGCGGGAGAAGCGTCGTACACAGTAGATAGGAGTCCATAGCACATACCTACGTGTTGGATCAGTAGTCAGGTGTAATGTTCCCCACCTCTTAATGAGGAAGTTCGGAGAAGACTCAGTGGCCTAGGCATCCTCACTAGGCATAGTCTCACACTAAGGGGAAGGGTCAACCAAACTAAGGCTATATTCTTAATTTTACTTAATAAAAAGGTGAAAAAGAGTTAAAAGATAACTCAATGGAGGAATAGAAGCGTCGGAGGTTGAGTTAGGAGTTAACCCTAGGGGTTAACTTAACTCAATAGAGAAATAGAAGAAAAGTATAAAGAGGAGGTTGGGGCACACCTATTATTCATTCTAGATTTTGGTATTTTGCTTGTTGGTGCTCTTGAGCATACAATTTTTAGGGTTTTGATATTATAAACCCTGGTGAGCAACTCATTGGTGAAAGATTCCACTCACCTAGCTCCAAGCTTGGTCTTGGGGATGAAATACTCCACCCACACCATTCTATAGCTATCATCTCTCTAGGAGGACTAGCAGGGTCGTACCATTTGTATCAACAGGGTCATACCAACTAGGGTTTTCTTGCAGGGGCACACTTGTTGTTGAGGAAGAGTTCGATCTAGCATCAGGAAGGAGCTTGAGAGGTTTTCAGCATTAGGGTTTTGCTTGCAGGCCCTTGCTCATTAGTTTGAGGGCTTCTTGGAGGATTTTTCATGTCCCTATTATTTACTGCAGGTTGGGATGATTTCAAAAGGAAGGGTACAACTTGGAGATTCAGTAATTCTCAGATCTAGAAGGCTACAAGCTAGATCTGACCTTGAGACTTCCCTCAAGTCCTTGTAGGTGCTCAATCTATCATCCGAGAGAGTTTCAGATGATTTAGAGGACACATGCAGCTAGGCCGTACTATTGGCCATATTCCAGGTTTCAAGAGGGTCGTACCATCCTAGGTTTTCTGCAGTTTAAGAGGGAAGCTTCAGTATTAGAGATCCATCTTTCAGTAGGAGGCTTCCATTGCCTTGATCTATCATTGGAGAGAGTTTGGCAGCATCATAAGGTCTACATCTTCAGGAGGTCCAAACCCTTGGTGTCCATTGTCTTTAGCAGGCCGTACCAGCAGTCATCAGGGTTGTACCAGTTGCTTGGGGGTTAGGCTGAAACCTTGGTTTTGCAGTTGAGCATTCACCTTCTATTGGCAGCCTTTGGGAGGCTTGATTTATATATCCAAGAGCATTTTGTATGCAGCTCTAGTATTGTCTTGAAGCCATCTATTCAGATATGCTTCTCTATTGTATCAGGTGCTTGCTTTCTTATAATAAAGTTCAGTTATTTGCTTGTGGTTCCTATCTTGTGTAGTGTTGATGATCTTCATATGATAACAATGATGTTTTGTAAATCCATGGCTAAATAATTGAATAAACCCCAAGGCCAAAATATTCATGGTCAACCTGCATACACAACAAATAACAATCAAATCAATGGTTAGTTAGTGATTCCAAGAAAAAAAATTGGCTTAGGATCATTACAGTGGTATCAGAGCTTTGATCCACCAAACTTGTGGGGGATTAGCGCATGCAGAGGTACAATGGGATCTTTATGGGCAGAAGGAAGAAACAAACCAGTGAAACAGAAGCCGAAATGGAGGGTTCGGGGAATGACCATGAGCCACAAGGCTTGGCCTACTTAGCAGTCGAATTCCATAAGACCCTAAATCTTACAGAAAGCAACTTGGTCCATCATTTGCAGGAAAGTCAAGAGACAAACCGAAGGGAACAGGCCGAAATCACCGATATCTTAAAGAAGGTAGATGGGAATCTGAGGAAGATTGATGAGAACTAGATGATGATAACCCAGCTCTTGATGCAGATGACTCATCAAGGGAAGGACCCGGAGACGTATGGAAACAAAGTGGTTGGTGGATCTGGTGGATCCCAGGGTGAAATTAGATATAATCCAGAGAAAGCTCCCAGATCCGAGGAAATCCATGGAGGAGGCATGTCATGTGGACAAATGGGTAGTAGGGCTAACCCTAGACCATACTTGCCCACATTCACAGATGAACAGGTGCAACAGGAGCAGGTGGACGACTTTGTGGAGCAGATGGCACAGTGTACTTAGGAGTACTATGGCCTGGATATGATCATTCAGAGACAGATGTCCTTGGATCAATATTGTCAACTCAAATTCATAAATAAGCCCAGGTTGAACCACAGGAGCAGTTTTGAGTTTGAACGAAGAGCAGGAAAGATAGAGATCCCATACTTTGATGGCACAACCAAGATGACATCACAGGCATGGGTGCAAAATCTAGATACCTATCTACAGCTAAATCCCATGAGGGAGATGGACGCCATCAAATTTGCCACCATGTACTTGGATGGCAAGGCTCGTGATTGGTGGTACCATGGACTCACCACACTAGGCCACAATCAAATAGTGTCCTACACAGAATTCACTCAGAGGCTTATTGATAGATTTGATCAAGGGGATCCGGAGCTATACTTCAGGGAGCTCACACAACTTAAACAAATAGGTACGACTGAGGCATTCATTGAAGAATTTCAAAGGTTGGCCATAATGGTGCAAGATATATCACCAACTAGACTCATGATGCTCTTCACTGAGGGGTTGATGGAACCCTTGAAGGGTTGGGTTAAGGCTTTTAAGCCTACCAACCTACAGGATGCTATCTGGAGGACGAGGGACCTGGGACCAACTGCTAGGCCGAAATTTATGCCCAGACCACCTCTTAACATTGGAGGGAGAGACCAAAGACCTCCAATGAACCAAGGAGGATGTGAGCCAAGGGGTTTTGACAGGGGTCGTGGTAGAGTGGATGAGAACACCAGAAGGGAACTGAGGAGGAAGCAACTTTGCTTCACTTGCAAGGAACCATGGAACCCAACACACAAATGCATGGGTTGTGCTCAAGTGCATTACATAGAAGTCACTTCAGACGATGAGGAAGAGGAGGAGATCGACCAGATACAGAACATTGAGACCGAAACCATTGAGACAACAGAGGAGGAGATCACAGGACAGGACAGTATGACTGAGGATAAAGCCACCTTGGAATCTATCAACGGAGTGCCCAAACATAACATCTTCCGGATGAGGGGAGTCTTGCAGGAACATAAGGTATTAGTTCTGATTGATGGGGGAGCCTCTCATAACTTCATTGATTCAACATTGCTGAAAAGGAGGCATATACCCACAGTAGAGTTTGAAGGGTTCAAGGTGGAAGCACCATGCCTTGTGACAAGTACATTCCTGGTATGAAGCTTACATTGGGTAGGCATGAGTTCGTACAAGACGTCTATGTCATGGACCTCCCAGATACCAACATCATCATTGGAGTTCAATGGCTCAGTACGTTGGGGCCTATCACCACCAACTACAAAACCATGGAGATGTCATTTACAGAGGAGGGTGGACGAAAGGTAGTGCTCCGGGGCATGACAGGGAATGTTGCAAAGGTGGTCATGGCCAAGAGGATGGAGGCCATCTTCCGAAGAGATGAGATAGTATATGCAACAGAATGCAGGATTTCAGCACGTGTGGATGAGTAGGGTAAGGTTCACTACACCCCAGAGATCCAAGAGATCCTTGACAAGCACCATAAGGTGTTTGGACCGATTCCTCCAGGGGTTCCACCAGACAGGGCATTTGAGCATATTATTGAGCTAGAGGGAGGAGCTAAACCAGTCATCACCATGCCATACAGGCATCCGAAGAAATACAAAGATGAGATAGAGAAGGCCATCAAGGAACTTTTGGACATGGGGCACATCAGGCCAAGCACTAGCCCTTTTGCTTCTTCAATAGTGCTAGTTAAGAAGAAGGATGGCACTATGGGAATGTGTATCGACTTCACGGCCCTGAATAAAAAGACAATAAAAAATAAGTACCCGATACCGAGGATTGGTGAGCTGCTAGACGAACTGTATGGAGTTGTCTACTTTACAAAGATTGACCTTCGTTCTGGCTATCATCAAATCAAATATGAGGGAGGAAGACATCTCAAAAACAACTTTCAAGTGTCATTACGGCCACTATGAGTTCTTAGCGATGCCCTTCGGGTTAACCAATGCCCTTGCCACGTTACAATATTTCATGAACCATGTGTTCAATAAGCAGCTGAGGAAGCACCTGTTGGTATTTTTTGATGACTTTCTCATTTACAGCAAGACATGGGAGGAACACCTTCGACATGTGGATAAGATTCTGTCAATCATGGAGGAACAGTCACTATACGCTAAGGAGTCCAAATATGAGTTTGGAATGACAGAGGTGCTTTACTTGGGGCACATCATAGGAGCAAAAGGGGTACAGGTACATCATGAGAAAATAAAGGCCATTATGGAGTGGCCTACTCCTAAGACACTCACAGAGTTAAGGGGATCTTGGGCATATGCACGTACTACAGGAAATTTGTCAAGGGGTTTTCTCAGTTGTGTGCACCCTTGATAGATTTGACTAAGAAAGGAGCCTTCAAATGGAATGAGGAAGCTCAAATGACGATGGACAAGATGAAGAAGGTGATGAGCACGTGCCCAGTCTTAGCCCTTCCAGACTTCGGCCTGCCTTCCAACTTGGAATGTGATGCATCAAGAGAAGGGATAGGGGCCGTACTAATGCAGAATAGGCACCATGTTGCCTATGAGAGCCGAAAACTCAGGGGTCCTGAGCTACTCTACAACATTTTTGACAAAGAAATGTTGGCTATCATGCATACATTAGCCAAATTCCGACAATATCTGGTAGGTGCATGGTTTGTGGTCAAATCATATCATAACAGTCTTAAATACCTATTAGAACAGAAGGATCTAAATGAGAGACAACAAAAATGGGTAAGCAGAATACAAGCCTATGACTTTGACATTGAATTTGTCAAAGGGAAGAACAACGTGGTGGTTGATGCATTGTCTAGGAGGCCATCCATCTTTGCCATGACAGGTGTATTAGTTGATTGGAAGGACCACTTGTTGATGGAGTATGCAAAGGATCAGTTCGCTTGTCAGCTGTTGGACGGACAGGTACAAGATGATAACTTCAGGATTATAAATGACCTCATCTACTACAAGGGTCAAATCTTTTTGGTTCCTGGATCAACCTTCAAGGACAAATTGTTGCAGGCATGTCATGACTCACCAATGGTAGGGCACCAAGGGATCAATAAGACGTACAGGCAGGTAAGAGAGAGGTTCTCATGGAAGGGCCTCAAGGAGGATGTGATTAAGCACGACAAGGATTTTACTACATGCCAGATGAACAAGGATGAGCACACTCACCCAGCGGGATTACTACAACCCTTACCCATTCCAGAACACAAGTGGGAAAGCATATCCATGGATTTCATCACTAGGTTGCCAAAAACACAAGGGAAGGACTGCATTTTTGTAGTGGTAAACAGGCTGACGAAGTTTGCACGCTTTTTCTCCATAGCCATAAACTTCAGTGAAACACAGGTGGTCGAATTATTCTTCAAGGATATTTTCAGGTTGCACGGCCTACCCAAAACCATTATCAACGATAGGGATAGCAGGTTCATGAGTACCTTTTGGCAGGAGTTGTTCAGATTGGTTGGTACGACATTGACCCCTAACACTAGCTATCACCCTCAGACGGATGGCCAAACCAAGATAGTCAACAAGTGGGTAGAAGGTTACCTCAGGAATTATGTAGCAGGATAGCAAAAGGCGTGGGCCAAGTGGTTGCATTTAGGAGAGTACTTCTACAACACCACCCAGCACGTGTCCATAGGCATGACACCATTCAGAGGCTTATACAACTATGATCCACTATCTTTTGTAGAGATTGCTTTCGGTGACAGCAGGGCACCTATGGTACAGGATTGGGTATAGCAGAGCCAAGACATTCTCAGGGAGTTGAAGGATCATCTAGAGAGAGCACAAAACTAGCAGAAGGTCCAAGTAGACAAGCACAGAGTTGAGCATACTTTTGAGGTTGATGACTTAGTCTATCTAAGACTCCAACCATACAAACATGCTTCTATAAAAAGAAGCGGAGCAGAGAAGCTACAACCACGTTTCTTTGGGCCTTATAGGGTTAGCAGAAAGATAGGGGTCATAGCTTATGAGCTGGAGCCTCCATAGGGAAGTAGGATACACAATGTCTTCCATGTGTCTTGCCTGAAAAGGGCCATCGGCCAACACATCATGCCCATCGAGATACTACCTCCCATGGACGAAGAGGGGCAGCTTGTTTTGATTCTGGAAGAGATACTAGAGGTTCGGGAGAAGAGGCTCAGGAAGAGAATCATCAAAGAGTACTTGATCAAGTGGAAGGATCTACCCATTGAGGATGCCACGTGGGAAAATGAACAAGTGGTAAAGGAAGCAGGTTTAGAATTGCTTGAGGACAAGAAATTTCTAGCAGGGGACACTGTAATTTCCCCCACCTCTTAATGAGGAAGTTCTGAGAAGACTCAGTGGCCTAGGCATCCCCACTAGGCCATAGTCTCACACTAAGGGGAAGGGTCAACCAAACTAAGGCTATATTCTTAAGTTGACTTAATAAAAAGGTGAAAAAGAGTTAAAAGATAACTCAATGGAGGAATAGAAGCGTTGGAGGTTGAGTTAGGAGTTAACCCTAGGGATTAACTTAACTCAACAGAGAAATAGAAGAAAAGTATAAAGAGGAGGCTGGGGCACACCTATTATTCATTATGGATTTTGGTATTTTGCTTGTTGGTGCTCTTGAGCATACAGTTTTTAGGGTTTTGATATTATAAACCCTAGTGACCAACTCAGTGGTGAAAGATTCCACTCACCTAGCTCCAAGCTTGGTCTCGGGGATGAAATACTCCACCCACACCATTCTACAACTATCATCTCTCTAGGAGGACTAGCAGGGCCATACCATTTGTATCAGCAGGGTTGTACCAGCTAGGGTTTTCTTGCAGGGGCGCACTTGTTCTTGAGGAAGAGTTCGATCTAGCATCAGGAAGGAGCTTGAGAGGTTTCCAGCATTAGGGTTTTGCTTGCAGACCCTTGCTCATCAGTTTGAGGGCTTCTTGGAGGATTTATCACGTCCCTGTCATTTACTGCAGGTTGGGACGATTTCAGGAGGAAGGGTACGACTTGGAGATTCAATAATTCTTAGATCTAGAAAGCTACAAGCTAGATCTGACCTTGAGACTTCCCTCAAGTGCTTGTAGGTGCCCGATCTATCATCCGGGAGAGTTTCAGACGATTTGGAGGACACGTGCAGCTAGGTCGTACTATTGGCCATATTCAAGGTTTCAGGAGTGTCGTACCATCCTAGGGTTTCTGAAGTTTAAGAGGGAAGCTTTAGTATTTGAGATCCATCTTTCAGGAGGAGGCTTCCATTGCCTTGATCTATCATTGGAGAGAGTTTGGAAAGATCAGAAGGTCTACATCTTTTGGAAGGCCGAACCCTTGGTGTCCATTGTCTTCAGCAGGTCGTACCAACAGTCATCAAGGCCGTACCAGTTGCTTGGGGGTTAGGCTGAAACCCTGGTTTTGCAGTTGAGCGTTCACCTTCTATTGGCAACCTTTGGGAGGCTTGATTTATATATCTGGGAGCATTTTGTATGCAACTCTAGTATTGTCTTGAAGCCATCTATTCAGATCTGCTTCTCTATTGTATCAGGTGCTTGCTTTCTTATAATAAAGTTCAGTTATTTGCTTGTGGTTCCTATCTTGTGTAGTGTTGATGATCTTCATATGATGACAATGATGTTTTGTAAATCCATGGCTAAATAATTGAATAAACCCTAAGGTCGAAATATTCATGGTCAACCTGCATACACAACAAATAACAATCAAATCAGTGGTTAGTTAGTTATTCCAAGAAAAAAAAATGGCTTGGGATCATTACATCAGGGGTGAATACATATGTGCAACGCAAAAGGCACAGAAACATACATATGAGTTGTACATGTCATGCAGGGCTCGTACAGTTTGTATAGGTCGTATGGTAGGTGTAACGTCCCCAGCCACCAACGAGTCGGGCAACATCACTTCCTGGACGTCTCTCTTAGCTCTCATACCAATTCGTGACATCCCCGACCCTAAACCAACAAGCCAGGCCAGGCCACCAAATAACCTTTATGCTCTGAAACGATTTTGTAAATTTATATGCATGCATATCTAACACAAATTAACAGTTACAACATTATGTTCATATCATTACTCATGTGGAAATAACAATAAAACATACAGACATTATATGCATACAAACCACATATACTAATAACGCATAGATTAATGCGGAAATAATAGTAAGCCTACACATACAACATATATGATATATCTAGGCATTACACATCAAGTTATAAAACATGTACAATTACACAACATACAATCAACAAAGATTTTGTACTTATCTTTCAATAGATGACCACCAACTGCGTGCAGACCTTCCACGAACCTCCCAGCCTTAGACCACGCTGCTCATCACGCTCAGCAGTGGGTCACCCTCGAATTGGGACTAAACTCCACCGGGCAAGGGATTCCTAGGCTAGGCAAGGACAACAAGAAGGTCACACATATCAGCAGGAAGGATTTTCTCCCAGGGCCAACTCACACTAATAGCCTATAGCCTCTCATTACCCACATGCTTGTCCCACCCCAGGGAGTGTGCCCCTTCTCTTCTCAACAGTCCTTCGGCTACCCCACTTCACTTCTAAGGCTTCAACAACAAGTTAGACAGGAATTCTTCGAGCACTGTAGCTGCATTTGAGCTCCCTCTGGGAAATCACTTCCCCAACAACCTCTCTCACCTGGAGAGAGTTGCTTGCAATCCTGACAACCTGCTTCTTCAGTCCACGGGCCTGCCAACCCGCCTCTTCAAACCACAGGCATGACAACCTACTTCTTCAATCCAACTCCTAAGCCAATTCTAGAAAAGGTGATGGAAACAACAAAGCTCAGTATAGAACAAATGATGGCAGCAAGCCACACTCAGTCAAGGAACTGTGTGGGCTATAACAACAAACCATTAAGGCATGGTACGACTCAGGCGAGGTTCAGGGTGTGTTGGGCTTCACAGGAGACATAATGGATAACTCAGGTACGACTACAGGATTCCAAAGGTGAGTGCTAGATACAAAGGTGATGATGATGGAGAATTGGTTCAATGCGTGAATCCTCGGTGAATTCGGAATGATGATAGACTTCCAAAGAATCGTAAGGGTCATGAGAATGGCGAGGAGGAACCCCCAATGATTTGGCTTTCCTAGCTATAAACTACATGAGCCCAGGTTGACACATGTCTTCCTGAAGCCGCATGAGTTCCACTTAGCACTCGTTCCCTTTCCCAGAAACTTAGGACAACACCTATCATGTCCACCTTAGCCTTTAGGAAATAATAATAAAATATTATTCCCTTAGAGGTAAGCCCTCTAGCTTAGCTCCTAGGCCTAGACACTTAGCCCCCTCCCTTACCCTACCTAGTGGAGCTTCGTCCCCCATAACTCTTTCTTCGTGGTCAGTCTACATGCAGCAGTGTAATTTTTATTAATGATATGTGCATTTACATATACAAAAATCAGGCTCATGGCCTTAAGCATCTAGGCTCTCCAGCCTAATAAACATATAAGTTCTCAACTTATAAACACTTGTCTCACCAACCTATAAACATAATTACAATTCAATAGGGGCTTGACCTTAGGGTGTTACAATCCCCTCCCCTTATTTTTGCATTGTCCTTAGTGCAACTTACTTACACAACAACAACAAGATTTCAAAAATCTTCAAAAAGATGCGGGTATTCTGCCCGCATAGCATCTTCATGCTCCCATGTTGCGTCCTCATGACCGTACCAGGTACACTGAATTCTTGAACATCAACTTTACTGCATCTTCATGATATTCTTCTCATGCAATAGCATCTTAATCCCCAGCTTTAAAAAGTGTAGGAACTTTCCTCTAGGTCCCTTAAAGAAGTACCTCTCAGCTTGACTATGCGATTCTACTCTGTCAATAACAAACTCAGTAATGTACCCTCCAATAGCGCTATTAAACTAGAGATCCACTGCTCTAGACACAACGTTATCAACTCTCTTGACCTTCTTGATCGGTGTCGTTGTCCAAACCACAAGTGGTCTAGATCTAATCTCAAACTGGGTATTTGCTAATCTGGCTAACCACTCGTATAACTCCTTATGAACTCCTCCAAAGAAAATCTCGTGTATGTCGGTAAAGATCTACCTCCCTAACCAGTCTTCTGTACTAATGCTGGGGTTCTTGTTCTGAGCTTCAAAGAAGTCCCTTTCTTGTTCTTCTATCCACTTCTGAATTTCTGTATTCGATGGAAACCACCTTGACATTCCCTCAAGACGATCCCGGTCCCGACAACAGAACCATTTGTTGGCACAGGGGCAGACCTAGGGTTCAACTCTAACAACGCACCAACAAACCCTAACTATTGGCCCTTTCGGCAACACCAGCGAAGCAAATGCAGTCTCACTCAAAGTAGCAATAGGGGGTTGCAGGACACAGGTGTCTACAACCAAAGGAAATGCAAAGTGAATCCAAGACAACAACACACAACAAGCTATATATCCTTTACCACTCTTAAGCTTACTCCGCGAAGTTATATCTCTGATTTAACACAACAATGCAATAAAAATATAACATATAGCAAATAACACAACATCAACCACAAATAACAACAAGATATATGTGGTTCACCCTCTCCCTAGGGCTACGTCCATAGAACTGTGTTTCTTGATATATTAGATGAAAATACACACTTCCATCTGCACACTTAGCTGTAGATCTCTCTCTCTCTGTTTCTCTTTTTCTCTTCCCTCCCTACGCACCCAGCTCCAGGGTTGATCTTTGCACCCAACTGAAGATCTAGAATACAGACTCAAGATCATTCTCAACAACAACCCACAATGAACAACAATGCCATTATCCGATATAGAACCCAACCCTCCTGACTCTTCTAGACCTTTATTTATACATTACATAACCAAAGTCTAAGTATCAAAACCCTATATCCAAAACCCTAGGTCCACTTGATCCGTGCTTTAAGGGATTTGCCAACCTATCCTTCCTTCTTTTCCACGAGGTGCTCCAAAGCATCTGTTGGTGTCCTTTTTCGCTTGCTGAGTTGTCCACGATCCCTCTTCTTTATTACTTTATCATCCTCGATATCCTCTTCCAACGATTAGCTTTTCCTTACTTTTATCCTTCTTTTCTGCCTCTTTTCCCACTTCAACCCTTCCTCGGTTTATGTGCCTTCCATGCAGTTTGTACTTCACCCTTATTCCTTAGTCTTTGCTTCCTTACATGACCAAGGGCCAACAAGAATAATCTAGCAATATGCCCTAGTTGAAGACTTCCACCAAGAAAATGCCAAAATACACCAAGACAAGCCTTCTCCAAGAGTTGCGCACCACTCAATTTCAGCCAATAAGCCTTAAAGAGGTCGGATTTTAGACCTCACTTGTGTGAGTGAAAGAATGATGATAAAATACAACAGATTATTCCCTTATTTATACAATCCAAATGACCCTTAATTACAAAATTAGGTAAAAAAGGCTGACATGGTCAGTTACATCAAATATCCATATTTTTACATAAAATTGACAAATTAAACCCTAAAACATGCAAAAGAGGTGACGTTGTTCCCTTCTAGGGCGACGTTGGGCCTTCTAAGTGAGACTTTGGCCTTCAGGAGCAAAACGTTAAGCCTTCAAAGGCCTCTGGATCATGCCACACGTGCCACTTGGCACACAACTGTCTCCATCATGTCCATCTGATGTTAGGTGACGTTAAGGGTCACTGGGGTGACGTCATGGGCCTCCCAAGGCCAACGTTCAGGGGGAAAGGAAAGACCCCCCTAGGTCTAGTCCTGCCAAGGTGTCCCTGGTGGAATGTCGTCCTCTCTCTCTGGTGTAAGCCTCTGGTATGTGTCTGGCCTTGGCTAGGGTATCAACATCCAACTGGTGGGATTTTATCCCTATGGAGGTCTAAGCTAATCATCTCCCCATATGTACCTGTTTGTCGGGTGTGGCCCTGCAACAACAACAAGTACACCCTCCATGGGCTCATAAGTCACAGGGATCATAACAATGTCAATCACATATAATAATCAAGTTACCCAAACATGTGCATAAAACCCCCCTTTTCCCAGACAAGTGCTCAAAAACTTTATGCTATTATACAAGCCAGGTTTGGAGAGGGTTCCAGGACGTCCTATTGGGATAATTCTCCTTGGGTGTGGGGTGTTTCCAGGTGAAGACCAATCTAGGTCATGTAAGTGCATGAGATGGTGTGGGGGATGTTTAGGCAAGGGTTGCAGTGATAGCAAATAAATGTAGGTCTTACCCGTGGGTGCCTCTGTAGAGGGTGAGTTGCACCTTGTCATGGATGCAATTGTTTCCTAACACATACAATGCCTTTTTTCTCTTTGTCTTATTGATTTTTCTTTCAAGGGAATAGCTGGAGGACACTGCCCTGGCTTGGTGACCAGTGGTGACAGTGTTACCCACAAGCATTTCACGGAGATGAGAAGGTTGGATCATGATGAGACCCCCTTTCTCTTGGCTATGCTACCAAGAGCCAATACCCTGGCGTGGTGACCAGATGAATAGTAGTGTCATACTGCAACATGCCCATGGACCTAATAAGCTGGCTCGTGATGAGACCCCATATCCTCCAACTAGGTCTTGAGTTTATTTATTTTATGGGTCCCTCCTTTTTCTTACTGAGAAGCATTTTATTGCTTTCTCGGGGATCCTTGGGTGAAGCATATGAAGGTTTGATCTTTGGCTTTTAACTTTTGCCAGCTACTTTTACCCTCTGGGCCTTTAGCCCCTTCTTCCCAC
>SNQJ01S0141042.1:3566-18152 GCA_010110895.2 Picea sitchensis
AGTTGTCGTTCGGTCCGGTCACCGGTTCCGACACCGGCTGGTCCAGCGGTCCGCTAGTTTTTTTTTCAACCGTTCGAAACTTAGCCCTCATTGGGAAAACTATGGGTGCCATGTGGCACCTTTCGATTGGCCCACATGGTACCCTCTGATTGTCTTCTTGATACATTCATCTTGCCATGTGGCGCTGACATCACTTTCCATTGGTCCACTTGGTGCCCTAAAAACACCAAATCCACCTGGCATGTGGTATCCTGTGGAGCTTCCACATGGCATGATGACATCAACACTACATCTTGTTGACATCACCCTATCCAGTCAGCTGCTGACATCATTAGTATGGATGCTGATGTGTCCCCTGGTTGAGTTGACACGTTTGACCAAACTTTGACTAGCCATATCTTTCTATCTATAACTTTGTTTGACGAACTATTTATGCCGTTGGAAATCTTGCGATGCTCTCTTGGTGATGATGCCAATTTTTCGGATTTTTTTAGGACTTTGAATTTTTTCCTTTCTCCACCTATTGATTCCATTCTAATATTCCTGAGGAACTTCTGTGTATTCTGAGTTATCCTTAACTTCTATGGATCCTTTTTGGATCATTCCTTCCCACTGAGAGATTTTTGGACCACCAAAAGCTTTCATCAATCAACAAATAAGTGAGGGAAGAGTTACCTCTTCTTGTACTTCTCTATCCACTTTTCCTTGCTTGGATGTGTGCCCTTCACGTCCACTCAAATATAATCGACATCACCCCTGTGTGAAGTCCTCGTCCTTCTATCCAGGATGATATCTTCCTTCAAATCATCCAAGTACTCAGGACCAAACTCATCAACGGAGGGTAGTGAAAATTCATCCCCTTGATCCATGATCATGAGAGGTTCAAAAAGTTTCAAGTTTTCCACGTTTACAACTGATTAAATCTGCATATAAGGTAGAAGATCTAGACGAAAATCATTGGTGTCACTCTTTTCCAAAATAGTGAAGGGTCCATATCGGATAGGCTTGAGTTTCTTAGCTTCAACCTTCAACTGTTCTTTGCTTATTTGAAGCCATACTTGGTCTCTAACCTAAAACTGATGATCAACCATGTGCTTGTTATGTCGAGCCTTATATTGTGCTTGATTTTTCTCCAATTGTTCCCTAACTACTTGGTGCACTTGTTGGATCCGTTGAATGAACTTACGGGCCCTATATTCATTTATTTCTTCATTTGAATCGATATATTTCCCATAAATCAAGTCCAAAGGGACCTTAGGAAAGTATCCAAAACATGTCTCAAATGTTGAACACTGAGTGGAGGAATGTAAGGCTCGATTGTAAGCATGTCGAATATAGGGTATCTGATCATCCCACAACTTGGGATGTTTACTACAATAGCCTCGAAGAAAATGTACCAGTGTTCGGTTAACAACATCTGTCTGGCCGTTGGTCTATAGATGAAAATCCATACTCCTCTTTAACTTGGTGTCCATCATTCTCCACAAACTTTTCCAAAAATCTCCAAGGAATCGAGTATATCGATTCGAGATAATGGACGTGGGTAACCCAAAGTGGACCCAAACATACTGAAACAAGAGATTAGCAGTCTACTCAGCAGTGACCTACTTTTTACATGGCATCAAGATACACATATTTATAAACCTATCCACTACTACATATAAGTAGTCATTACCCCTGGCTTCCTAATATAGTCAGTTGCCCATGTGGCCCTGACATCACCTGCCACATGTCGATCTGTTGTTGAGTCACGTGGAAACTTTCCATTGGTCCACTTGGCACCTTGAAAACGCCAAATCCTCCTGACACATGGCAACCTATGGAGCACCACATGGAATTATGACATCAACACTACATATTGTTGACGTCACCCTGTCTAGTTAGCAGTATAGATCTTGATGTGTCCCCTGGTTGACTTGACCTATTTGACCAAACTTTGTCTATCCATATCTTTTGATCTATAACTCTGTTTGATGAACTGTTTACATTGTTGGGAATCTTGTGATGCACTCTTCACGATGATGCCAATTTTACTAAGTTTTGAGGACTTTGAATTTTTGCCTTTTCTCCACCTGTTGATGCCATTCTGAGCTTCTTGACGAAATTCTATGAATTTTGAGTTGCCCTTAGACTTCTCTAGATCCTTTTTGTATCACACCTTTCCACTAAGCAAAAGAACTTGGAAAAATACATAAGTATACCTAATTATGGAATTAAGTTGCAGAAGTTTTGCTAAGATTAGAAAACAGACAACACCATTGAATACATGGCGTTGAATTACCCAAAAATGACTGTCTCCATGCCTCAATCTGACTCTAGCACTTCCAGGCCCATGAGAAATCTCGTCGCGGTTTCCATGCCTACAACCTACAATTAATACTCTATCCTTGCCTCATAAACCGTGCCCATCCGTACCATCGAGTACCCTCCTCTCTGGCACTGGAAAAAGTTATTTTAAATAATAAAACTTCGGAGGATGAAACAAGGAGTTTGTTATGCCAATCGGTGGGCGAAGGTCAAATTAAGGTGTTTGTTCTGAAGGGCTGGGGTTTGAACCCTCCAGATGCTCATTTTGGTATGTTTGTTTGAACAACGATTTGAAATGGAGGGGGGACCGCTGGAACGGCCGCGGGTTCTGGCATCGGCCGATTGGCCCACTCCTGATGTATATATATATATATATATATAATCATTGGAATTTTTTAGCCGTCGTTCGGTCTAGTTGCCAGTTCCGGCACAGGCTGGTCTGGCGGTCGACTGTTTTTTTTTTTCAACCATTCGAAACTTAGCCCTCATTGGTAAAATTGTGGGTGCCACGTGGAACCTTTCGATTGGTCCACATGGTGCCCTCCGATTGTCTTCCTAATACATTCATCTTTCCATGTGGCATTGATGTCACATTCCATGTGTTAATCTATTGTTGAGCCACGTGGCGGCCCCTGGGTGGTGCCACATGGCAACTTTCCATTTGTCCACTTGGTGCCCTAAAAACACCAAATCCACCTGACACGTGGTATCATGTGGGGTTTCCACGTGGCATGATGACATCGACACTACATCTTTTTTACGTCACCCTATCTAGTCAACTGCTGACATCAGTAGTACAGATGTTGATGTGTCCCCTGGTTGAATTGACCTGTTTGACCAAACTTTGAATGGCCATATCTTTAGATCTATAACTCCGTTTGATGAACCATTTATGCCGTTCGAAATCTTGTGATGCTCTCTTTGCGTTGATGCCAATTTTTCAGATTTTTTTAAGACTTTGAATTTTTTCCTTTCTCCACCTGCTGATGCCATTCTAATATTTCTGAGGAACTTCTGTGTATTCTGTGTTATCCTTAACTTCTCTGGATCCATTTTGGATAATGCCTTCCCACTGAGAGATTTTGGGACCACCAAAATCTTTCATCAATCAATAGATAAGTGAGGGAAGAGTTCCCTCACCTTGTCCTTCTCTATCCACTTTGCCTTTCTTGGATGTGTTCCCTTCAATCCCACTCAAAGATAATCGACATCACCCCTGTGTGAATTCCTAGTCCTCCTGTCCAGGATGATATCTTCCTTCAACTCGTCCAAGTGCTCAGGATCAAACTCATCAACCGAGGGTAGTGAAACTTCATCACCTTGATCCATGATCATGAGAGGCTCAAAAAGTTTCAAGTTTTCCAGGTTTACAACTGAGTAAATTTGCATATAAGGTCGAAGATCTAGGCGAAAAGCATCGATGTCACTCTTTTCCAAAATAGTGAAGGGTCCATATCGGATAGGCTTGAGTTTCTTACCTTCACCCTTCAATTGTTCCTTGATGATGTGAAGCCATACTTGGTCTCTAACCTGAAACTAATGATCAACCTTGTGCTTGTTATGTTGAGCCTTATATTGTGCTTGACTTTTCTCCAATTGTTCCCTGACTACTTGGTGAACTTGTTGGATCCATTGAATGAACTTGCGGGCCCTATATTCATTTCTTTTTTCATTTGAATCGATATATTTTCCATAAATCAATTCCAAAGGTACCTTAGGTAAATATTCAAAACATGTCTCAAATGGTGAAACTGAGTGGAAGAATGTAAGGCTCGATTGTAAGCATGTTGAATATAGGGTCTCTAATCATCCCACAACTTGGGATGTTTACTACAGTAGCCTCGAAGAAAATGTACCACTGTTCTGTTAACAACCTCTGTCTGATCGTCGGTCTGTGGATGAAAATCCATACTCCTCTTTAACTTGGTGTCCATGATTCTCCACAAAATCGTCCAAAACTCTCCAAGGAATCGAGTATATCGATAAGAGATAATGGACGTGGGTAACCCAAAGTGGACCCAAACATACTGAAACAAGAGATTAGTAGTCTACTCAGCAATGACCTAATTTTTACATGGCATCAAGATACACATATTTCTAAACCTATCCACTACTACATATAAGTAGTCATTACCCTTTTTCGACATTGGTAAACCCCCTACAAAGTCAATGGAGATACTTTCCCATGGATGAGATGGAACAGGAAGTGGTGAGTACAACCCCAATTTTCTATTAGTGGGATTACAAGTAGAGAACATCACACACCCCTTTACATACTTGGTTACAATTTCTTTCATTTGAGGCCAGTAACAAAACCTTTGCACATGAGCCATGGTTTTTCCTACCCCAAAATTCCCAGACACAAGAGAAGTGTGAGCTTCTCATATTACATGGACTCGTTCACTTTTAGGAATACATAGCTTTCCAAGATGGTAGAGTAAGTTTTCCTGCAAAAAATAGTTCTCCACCTGCGTACCATGGGTTAGCTTCTCAAATAAATCCTTAAAATCTTCATCAACAACATATTGGTCAACATAGCTATCATGAGGTAAAGAATCATTCTTCAAAACAATACAAGCAACAATAGGAGGTCTAGAAAGCATATCAACTACTTTTTTACTTATACCCTTTTTATACTCGATTACCAAATGGAACTGTTGAATAAAACCCATCCACCTATAATGTCGAGATTGTTGCAGCTTGGTTTGTGCTTGGAGATACTGTAAGGGATGGTGATTTGTATGAATGATTGTTTCCTTCCCTAAAAATTAATTTTTCCATTTATCCACACTTTGAACTAATGCATACAACTCTTTATCATATGTAGGATAGTTAACAACATCTTGGTTAAATGTTTCAGAGTGGTAACAGATAGGCTTACAATACTGCATCAATACTGCACCCATGGCATAACCATTGTCATATGTCTTGATCTCAAATGGTTGTTGAATATTTGATAGTGCTAATACTGGTGTTGTACTGATCCTTTCATTAAAAGTGTCGAAGAAATTTTGTTGCTGATACTGGTGTTGTACTGATCCCCACTAAAAAGTGTTCTTCACATTGGTCAAGGCATGCAAAGGAGATGCGATAAGTGAGAAGTTTGAAATGAATCTCCTCTAGTACCGGACTGCACCCAAGAAGCTTCGCATTTTAGTTACATTTTTGGGCTCAGGCCAATTTATAATTACATCAATTTTGGAAGGATCAATTTTCAATTGTCCTCCTCCTAAAATATGACCTAAGTACACTAGTGCAGTCTTTCCAAAATCAAATTTGGACAATTTTACATACAAATTTTCCCTTTGTAAAGTATCCAATACTCACTTTACATGTCATACATGTTCATCCCAAGTCCCACTAAATATAAGAATGTCATCTAAATACACAATTAAAAATTTATCTAAGAATGGACTGAATACATCATTCATTACATGCATAAAGGTCATTGGGGCATTACAAATCCAAAACGGCATAACTAACCATTCTAATAGACCCTGTTTGGTTTTAAAGACAGTTTTCCATGCATCCTGTTCTGCAACCCTGATTTGATGGTAGCCACTTTGCAAATCAAACTTAGTGAAATAAACAACATTCTTTAATTGATCAAGTAAATCATCTATACGAGGAAGAGGGTATCAATTTTTCACCGTGATTTTGTTTAAGGCTCGATAATTGACACACATTCTCCATGTGCCATCCTTCTTTGGCACCATCATAATCAGAGAACCACAAGGAGATGAGTTGGTCCTGATTACCCCTTGATCCAATCAGTCTTGTACCTATTTCTTGATCTTTTTCATCTCTACAACCGACATCCTATACATGCCCACATTAGGAAGGGGAGAATCTTGTTGAAGATGTATTTCATGTTGGATTTCCCTCTTAGGAGGTAATCCATCTGGTTCCTGAAAGACCTCATCATAATTAGAAAAAATATCAATTAATTCTTTTTTATGGGAATGATCACATCCTTGGAAGGCATAAGATATTCCAACATCCTTTTATCTTACAACCATGAGTACATATATCTTATTAGTGTTTATGAGACTTTTCATTTATACTGCACTAACAAGTGTTGTATTAACCTTCATGTTGTGGGCTCTAACAATATATTTCACTCCTCCTTTAGTAAGGTGAAATTTTTTCTCATGATGAAAGAAGACTGCTTTTCTATCATAAATATATGGACTCCCCAACACTATGCCACATATATCAAGTGAAACAACATCCAAATCAACTTCATCAACCAATTTTGAAGCAATAGAAAATCTAACCCTACACTGCTTGGTGACCTTAATTTTTTCTTTGTCGCATACCCAACCAAGAGGATAAGACTTTGGATGTGGTTTTGTTTTAAGACCCATTTTTTTGATAAGTGTCTCGGATATTAAGTTAACTTGGTAACCCGGATCAAACAAAGTATCAATCTTAGTATGCTTAGGTACAACCATTATGTGAAATAATTCATTCCTCTTTTTTTCATCATCATGAGATTCATTAGTGGAAATTGACCTAGGATGAAGGGAATCTTTACCGTGTACTCCAACCGTTGTGATATTTTCCTCATCTCCTGAATCAGAACCAAGATCTTGTTGCATTGTAGCAATGGTCTTTGTCTTCCCCTTTCCACCGAACTACTTTGGTCTCTTCTCCGGATGTAATTTCCAACAATGTTCATCATCATGTCCATATTTATTGCAATGAGTGTAAGATGGATTTCCTTCTCCCTTATTTGTGGTGGCAGTCTTTTTGTCCTTTCCTTTAAACTTTCTTTTAAATTGATTATGTGGAAACTTGTAAGGCTTCTTTGTCGGATATTCTTGAATATTCTTCCCTCTATTTTCAAGGTGAGTGGCTTGCACACAAACTTCGTCAAGACTGCTGGGGTTAAACAACAATAAATTATGATGAATATAGATGTGAAGTGCGCAAATATACTTCATTGAAGTTTCATAAGAATCTAAAAGAATGTTTAGTGCAAGTGCTTTCTTCCTAAATTCCTCTGTGAAACTTTGTACTGTTTGACCTTTACTATGTATTAAAGTTTTCCGTTCCATCATTGCTTTATGTAAATAACCCAATGGATAAAATTGCTTCCTTATTTCTAATTTAAATTCCAACCATGAGGAAAGAAGATTACCACACTTACTTTTGTCTTGAATATTTCTCTCCCACCATACGAGAGCAGTTCCTTCCAACCGAAGAGAGGCTAATTTCACTTTCACTTCCTCTTCATCAATCTATTGTACACAACAATATACTTCAACCTATCAGATCCAATTATCTAGATTTTCAGGATTATCATCTCCATTTGATCCATATGGATGTCGGTGGCCTCCCACCTAGTCTAACTGGCTCATTTTGGCAGTTTTCTAGTTTGGCATTTTTTTCCTAGTTTTCAGGTCCCTAACTTTCGGAGCCGTTTTGAAGCCCTAAACAAATTTTTTAGGGATCGCAAAAGTTAGACTATAAATGGAGTTAGAGTCTGATGGAAACATGTGTAGTACTTGTATATACCTTTCCAATGGGCTATCGTGTGCCTAAAATAGAGATCATATGTAAAAGTTACGACCCTGGGAAGTTGATGTACTAACTTACCCAAACGGGGCCCACATGACTTTTGGTGCTTCATCTCCTAGGGTTAGGTTTTTAGATGTATAGGGGTTTTTTAATTATTTTTTATTGTAAAAATGCCTTCAGAGCCTCATTGTAATCATTTTCTTGTGAATGAGCACAGATGACACATCTCTTCTCATAGATAAGACGCCACCATTCTAGCAAGCTTGTTTTTCGATGCATTTTACAGTTTCATCTTATTTCCTTATTGAACAGAAACTATTTTTACTGTATCTATGTTATTCTATGTTAAGCATATTTTAATAATATGTATTCATTTCATTCTGCTCAAAAAATTAGGATCATTGGTATCAGAGAGGTCTGCTCCTTATTGTTTTTAATGCATGTCTCCAATGTGGTCAAAGTACAAAGAACTGGGTCTCAAGCTTGTTTCTATTGAGGAAAAAAGATCTCGCACGCCCAAGTGACCTCTCATGGTGGGAGAAAATAAAGACGATGGGACAAGAGATCCTTTCAAAATGTTGCTTGAGCAATCCCTCATGCAACAGAGGAACGAGATGATGGATAGTTTCGTGCAAATCCTTCGGCGACTACCAACAGGTGATGCATCTTCCTTGAGTGGAGGTGTTGCTCCCTTCAAGGTACAAATAAAATTTGATATACCTATATTCGAAGGTCATATAGACACAGATGTTGTAGACAAGTGGTTGAATCTACTAGAAGGATATTTTTTTGTCCATAATTTTTTGAATAGAGAAAAAATTACTTTTTCACTCCTCAAAGTTGTTCCCCATGTCAAAGATTAGTGGGAAACTTTCTGTGAGAAAAAGGAGATAGAGGAACCCTCATTATTTACATTCATGTTCATTTGGGAATCTTTCAGGGATGATATTAAGGAAAAATACTACCATGTTGGAAGTTATGACGACCTATATACAAAATGGACTAGATTGAGACAAGAGAGAGACCAAGCAGTGCCTGAGTTCACAAATATCTTCCATACCTTGCATACCAAGATGGGTATTAAATATTCAGAGTGACATATGGTGCTCAAGTATCATGATGCTCTACATCAATACATCTAGACTGAAATGGAATTTTTGGACATCTCTTCCTTGGGCATGGCCTATCGATATGCCATCGAAATCGAGAAGAAGCTCAAACAAAGGACATGACAATTTGGTCCCAGAAACCCTGCACAACAAAAGAAAGGAAAGGGTGGCCCCAACCCGCAGAAAAAAGGACAAATAAAATATGGACATGATCAAGACAACCATTCCAAGCCGTAGGAAAAGAAGGACACTAGAATGACAAAGAAAGATATTGGGAAGTGGTGTGACTTTCATAAGAGCCCCTAGCATAACACTGTTGATTGTCGCTCCAATCAGTCGCTAGTGGCTGAGATGAAAGCCTTTGAATAAGATGTGGGTTCCGACTTTGAGTAGGGGGAGACAGATCATTGACACAGAACATAGTGCTACCGTTTCCACCACCAAGCTCCATCCTGCTGAACTAGACGAGCTAGGGGAACGCGAGCACCTTTTTCATTCACAAATGTGGGTGAAGGGTACCCCGCTGCACTTCATCATTGATGGAGGTAGCTAGGAGAACCTCATCTCAACAAAGGTTGTCAAGTGACTCACCCTTCCAAAAACACCACATCTACATCCCTACACCATTGGATGGCTCTACCAAGGAAGCGATATCTATATCAGCCAACAATGTCTCCTATCATACGACATCAAGCCCTTCAAAGATGAGGTATTTTGTGATGTTTCTCCTCTCGAAGTTTGTAATATTATTTTGGGCCAACCATATTTATGGAAACATCATGTTGTGTATGAGTCTAGGCCTCGCAATGTTATTATTACTTTGAACAAGAAATTTTGTAGGATACCCAAGGCAGTCCCACCTAGTGTTATTTCCTTGATCTCTGCCAAGCAATGCAGGAAGGTCATCTTGTAGAAGGGGAAATTTGTCCTCTTCTTGTTTCTCTCTCAGAGTGAGCGAAAGATCGCAGCCACATCCAGGACCTCCAGGGATGACCTCTCCACATAGAAGAATCAAGTGGATAAGGTCGTGGAAGAATACTCGGATATCTTCTCCTCGCCTATCGGGGTACCTCTACACTGTTAGGTCAAGCATCCCATCGATATGACCCCCAACGCACCACTACCCAATGGGCCAGTCTACCACTTCTCTCTGGTAGAGAATGAGGATATCAAGAAACATATTCAAGGACTACTCCACAAGGGGCACATCCATCCCATCTCATCACCTTGTGAGAGCCCAATCATGCTAGTATAGAAGAAATATGGAAACTGGCAACTTTTCATTGATTACCGGACTCTAAATAAAATCACAGTCAGAAACTGGTACCCGATTCCCTAAATCAACGACCTCCTTGATCATCTCACGTGGGACAAATACTTCAATAATATTGATCTAAAGTCTGCCTACCACCAGGTCCCAATAGAATAAACAAATGTATGGAAGATTGCCTTCAAGTCAAAGGAAGGTCCTTTTGAATGGTTGGTCATGCCATTTGGCTTAACAAATGCTCCAACCACTTTCATGAGGATGATGGATGATACCCTATGACCATTCACCAATACTTTTGTAGTGGTGTATCTGGATGACATCCTCATATACAACAAGACTTGGGAGAAACACTTGCAGCATATTGAACAGGTTCTGCACACCCTGTGGTAGCACAAGCTATATGCCAACTTGGAAAAATTCTCCTTCGACATGGACAAGGTCCATTACCTAGGCTACATATTTGATCAACATGATGTACATGTGGATCCAAAAAAGATCCAAGTCATCTGTGACTGGCCAGCCCCAACCACACTCACCGAGCTTTGAATCTTCTTGGGCCTTGCCAATTTCTACCGCAGATTCATGTTGGGATTCTCCCATATTGCTTGGGCCCACAACCAAGTTACCAGAGGTGGTGGTAAGGAGAAATTTATGTGGGGTCGGTCCCAACAACAAGTGTTCGATGATTTAAAGCAGTGCTTGTGCTCAACCCTAGTACTTTCACTACCATACCTGCAAAATCCCTTCAATATCGAGACATATGCTTTAGACTATGATGTGGGCACCATTCTCACTCAGCACAACCACCCCATGGCCCATCATAGTGAGACACTATCAGATGTTGTCTATAAGTACCCTACTTATGACAAAGAAATGTACTCCATTGTCCAAGCCTACCGCCAGTGGAGACATTACATTCTTGGGAAGGAGGCAGTCATCCACACTAATCATAAGCCACCACAGTTCATGCAGACACAAGGAAAATTTCATAATGACCACCATCAAAAGTGGTCCAAATACTTGCAGTAATTCCACCTCAACATCAATTATAAAACATGAAACACCAACCACGTCACTGATTGCCTCAACAGACTGCCAGTCGTGACACTCATCACAGTTCTAGACTCTTGTGGACATGATACCTCTGGATGGTCCCAACTCTATGAGACAGACCCCGACTTCACCACCACCTACCAAATGTTGGGCACAAATGAAGTTATCGCTAATTTCCATCTTCAGGATGGGATGTTGTGTCGTCTGAGCCATATCTACATTCCATCAAGTGAGAGATTGAAGATGATATGGGAATCCCACTACAGTTGGGTGGGAAGACACTTTGGCATTGAAAAGACAGTGGAAATGCTACAAAAACATTTCTACTGGCCTAAACTTCCACATGAGGTTAGTAAGTATATTAGGTCCTGCATTGCCTGCACTGTTGCCAAACCGACCACTAAGAAATAGGGCATGTACACCCCTCTTCCTACTCCTGACAGGCCATGTGAATCCATGTCAATGGACTACATGTCAAGCCTCCCATCCACCAAGTGGGGAAATGACTGTGTTTTTGTGGTTGTTGATCTCTTTTCTAAGATGGCGATTATGGTCGCCTACAAGAAGATAATCACAACAGAGGCCACTACTAATCTCTTCTTTAAACGAGTTTGGGTACATTTTGGAATCCCACAAACTGTTGTCTTAGATCAAGACACTCTATTTCTCAACACATTCTGGTCGAGCCTCTGATCACCGTTGGACACCAAGCTCACCAAATCCACGACCTTCCACCCCCAAACAAATGAGAAAACTGAGGTCGTAAATCAAATGATCATGCATATCTTGCACATGTATAATTAAAATCACCCTCGCACATGGGATGAGAGTCTTCCTTATGTCCAACATAGCTACAACCGAGCCATGCATAGCTCAACCGACCACAACCCATTTTAGGTGGGGTTGGGATTCCAACCCTTGGGTCCCATAGATGTTGCACTACCCCTTCTGGTCACCTCAGCCGAATCATCTCCTACTCCAACTAAAGCTGACAAAGCCACTCAGTTCATTGAGAAGATCCAACACATCCGCCAACAGGTTCAGGATATCCTACATAATTCCAATGACAAGTACAAGCATCTCCATGATCAACATCGGGTGCCACATAAATTTCAGGTGGGCGGCAAAGTTTGGTTGCACTTGTAGAAATAACACCTTATAGTACCCCATAGGAAGCTTCACCCAGTCTGTTATGGGTCATACACCATCACCAAGGTTGTGGGTGATAATTCTTTTGAGCTCAACATTCCTCCTTTCCTTGGCCTACACCCAATGTTCAACATGGATCTCCTTCAACCTTATTTCCCACCATTATTGGATACCTCAGAGATAACAAAACAACTGACACCAACATATCTCAACCCCGAGTGCATACAACAGGAATCTAGTGATCATATTGTGGACAAACAGGTCAAGGGAACTTGCCAAAAAAGGATCCAGCTTTATCGAGTTGTCAAAGCAGGGAAGCTCCTGCACCAAGGCAAGTGGCTCACCCAGGGCCAAATTCAGCAGAAATTTCCTCATCTGATGGGGTCACTCAATGCAATGGATACCATTGCTTCCTAAGGGGGTAGGATTTATCCATATGGATTTTGGTGGCCTCCCACCTATTCCAACTGGCTCATTTTGGCAGTTTTCCACTTGGGCATTTTTTTCCTAGTTTTCGGGTCCCTAACTTCCAGGGATGTTTTGAGGCCCTAAACAATGTTTTTAGGGCTTGCCACAATCAAATTGTAGACGAAGTTAGAGTCTAAAAGAAACATGTGTATTCCTTGGATAGACCTTTCCAATGGGCTATTGTGCGCCTAAAATGGAGATCGTATGCAAAAGTTTCGACCCCGGGAAGTTGATGTACTAACTTACCCAAACGATGCCCACATGAATTTTGGCGCTTCATCTCCTAGGGTTAGGTTTTTGGATGTCTAGGGTTTTTTACATTCCTATTTATTGTAAAAAGGGCTTCAGAGCCTCATTGTAATTAGTTTCTTATGAATGACATCAACCGACACATCTTTTCTTAGAGATAAGTCGCCACCATTCCAACAAGCTTGTTTTCCGCTACATTTTATAGTTTGAACTTATTTCCTTATTGAATAGAAACCAGTTTTACTGTATCTCTGTTATTTTGTGTTAAGCATATTTTAATAATATGTATTCATTTCATTTTTCTCATGAAATTTAGATCACCATTAAACATAGGTAAATAAAATTTTACATCAAGCATTAATAATGGTTTCTTAAAATAGGATTTATGGATATCATTAGAATGATGAGAATGATCATTTTCAACCCCTTGGTTCACTGAATCATTTTCATCTTCTTGATGATTAGTCCTGATGATGAATCCTGATTCGGATTTGAAACGTCGATGACAATGACAACTACTGTGGATTATCCGACAAACAATTTCGAAAATACTCACCACAGAAATCTGAAAATTGTGATTCATTTTCCTTCTCTTTCTTTTTCATCCTCTTTGCGTAGTCTCCATACATTCGCTCGACCATTTATGACACGCGATAGAAGACCATATTGAAGTTTTTCTCATGTTCATCACGCTTGTCCTCTTCAACCATTTTCTTCCTTCAGGATACACGACCAATCTCTGGGTTGAAAGTATTAAGTTTTCCTCCACCCTGTTTATGCTTGGCCCTAGTAATCATTCACACTCAACAATTCAAGTCAAATATGTCTGCTCTGATACCAACATGATCCAAGATATTTTCATCAATGTGACATATTAAAGAATTGTATTAAATGAGCATAAAATGAAGTGCACCATAAAGAAGGAAAAACTCAATAATGAAGATACATAAGCATCAAATTTGAACACAAAAAACTCAATAACGGAGTTCATCCCTGATGGACTACATCTCCGGGTCCTACTCTCAAATGGGTAGGACTTTTTATTAACTCAACAAAAGAATTTGGCAAAATACATAAGTATACCTCATTCTGGAATTAAGCTGCAGAAGTTTTGTGCAGATTAGAAAATAGACAACACCATTGAATTTGTGGCATCGAATTACCCAAAAATGACTATCTCCACGCCTCAATATGACTCTGGAACTTCCAATCCCATGATAAATATCATCTCAGTTTTCGTGCCTAAAACCTACAATTAATACTTTGTCTTTGCCTTGTAAACCATGTCTAATTGTACTGTCGAGCGCCCTCCTCCCCAACACTGGAAAAAGTTGGTTTAAATAATAAAAATACAACAGATGAAACAAGGAGTTCATTAGGCCAACTAGTGGGCAGAGTTTGAATTAAGGCGTTTGTTCCGGAGGTCCAAGGTTCGAATCTCCGGACCCCCCTTTTGGT